>VKOC01016922.1:0-123890 GCA_009364415.1 Spea multiplicata
GGAGGAGCCAGAGTGGCGTATGGGAGGGGGAGGAGCCACAGTGGTGTATGAGAGGGGGAGAGCCAGAGCTGGTGTATGGGAGGGGGAGGAGCCAAAGTGGTGAAGGGGGGAGTTATGGTGGTGTATGGGGGGTATATAAGGAGTATAAGGCATATCGGGGCACAGTGGCATATCAGGGGGCACAGTGGAATCTGGCATATAAGAGGTATAAGGCATATATGGGGGCAGAGTGGCAAGCTGGGGGTCTGATGTGCATAACCGGGGGCAGTTTGGTAAATAAAAAAAATTTAAACAAGGCTTTTTTCTCATAGTTTTTATTAAATATGAAAAATAGTTAACATATGAATTAATATTTACTAATAACTTTGTATTAAAACCTAGTTTGAGAAACACCGTGTTTGGGTTCTTGTAGCTTTTATTATGTCAGTAAAATAAGAAGGTGAATAGAGAGAGGCCATTGCAATAAAGAGATGAAAGTGTAAATTGTACGTTTTTTATTACATTATTTTAAATTTAAAAAAATTGCATTTTTATCAGATTAATCGAAAAAATAATCGGCCAACTAATCGATTATTAAAATAATCGTTAGTTGCAGCCCTACTAGCAAGTATTAAAAAATATGTCTGTGGGGTATGTTTGTAATCAGGGGATGTTCCCAAACATAAATTTGGTCATTGTTCAACAAGCTATTTTTTTCTTTTCACAGAAAAGGGGAATCTTAATTAAACCCACATATGGTAAAAAAAAATGACAAAAAAGCTATAGGATATAGGTTATCAAAACCCCTGTGACTGAAGGGGCTAAATGTTTTAAGTCTATCTCACTGAGCTTTGTGATCAACAACAAACTTCAAATCTGGTTTGCTTAACGTACTAAAGCCTTTAATGGGGAAAACATGCCATTTTATTTACTTTGCAGTAAACAAGAGAATGACTCAATCCTAATGACCTAATCACTGACACTGACTAGTGACTGCCTATGGAGCAAAGCGTTGTGTTGCATTGCCATAAAACTAGTGTTTAAGCAGGGAATGTTGTTTAAAATATCACAGAAACTTATTGGAACAATATGCTTAACTACTGTATACAGCACTTTAATGCTCAAAGAAATCATTTGTTTTTCCAGTGGACTTTAAGCAGGCTATGAATTATTTTGCTCTACAAAATACAAACCAGTGTATACACTACACATAATTCTAATAAATTCTGTCACATGTGACATAAGAAAAAAACCTACATTCAAATTCCTATGAAGAACCAAAATGGTCTAAGATATGTCAAATATTAATTTTTGGATGTCTGAAAATGCATGCTCCAACATTTTACAATTTAGGAAAACACACTTTAAACCAGCATTTTCCAATACAATAAAGTTTTAGCATTTAACAAACAAAAAAAAAAGGATGATAGCCCACCATTTGGCATTTTAGTTTACTACAGTATCTCTTATCTGGAAATCACATATCCGAAATATTTTTTTCAGATGCTTACAACCGATGGGGGACAGGAAAGAGGTGTCTGACTTCTGTAGTCAGTAGAACCCTTCCCTGCCTCACCTCCTTTTCTGATTCTCCTGGCTGTCCCCTCCGTTGTTCAGGCTTCTCCCGGCAGTCCCAGAGCTCTGTCAGTCCACTGTTCAGGCTTTTTTTACGGACGATAATGTGCTCTGGGGAAGCCTGAATAACAGACTAGAAGAGCTCTGGATCTGCAGGGAGAAGCCTGAATAACAGAGACAGATACGTTGTCCCAAATTATCCAAAATACTTCTGGTTCCAAGCATTTCGGATAAGGGTTATTCAACATGTATATTCATAATGACATCCCTTTTGCTTGACTCCCCTACGCTGAGAATACTCACATAGAAACAAACACAAAATGTTCCATGGCTTAAAGCTGTTCTATTAGACAAATAAAATAATGTGACTTGCTACCAGAAGTTCTTCCAGCGAGCACATCATCATATTAAATTATAATATACGAGAGAACATTTCCTTTCATCATTTCCATTTAAAGAATTTCCCTTTGGGTTGTCCCCATTAATAATGGATGCATCCAAAGATGGAGTTTCTCTGGAATGGAATCTGACAAAAGAGGGGAGCTTAGACACAAAGCCGTACCACTGAGACTAGATTGTTATTCAGACTCTTCTAGTATAAAGGAAGTTTGGAAGATTGAGATCACAGACACCTTTGTGTAAATTTTCATTAGAGAGGTGTGAAAGAACCTTCCTTGTAATATAAAGAGGCAGTTACTTGTTTCCTCGTCAGTTTTAGGGAGGAAAAAAAGTGGGACGCTGCTTCATGGTCTTTTTGCTCCACCAAAAAGTGTCATGCACTGCATTGCAGACATTTTTAATATATATTGCCAAAATGTCATCTTTCAGAAGTAAGGAAGCGGATGCACAGGAATCACGTAGCCTTTTTCAGTGAAACACTTTCATCTGCAGGGAAGTTAGGACAATAACTATGTAGCATCACCTACTATAATGTTTGTCATACTGTTGGTGAACATCAGCCTGTTTCTGTCTATAGCCATTTTGTTTGCCCTCGTTGCCTTTGCTAAACCTTTCCCATGTGCTTAACTCTTTTTTTTCACCTATTGTCTTTATGCACAGCCCCATATTGACCTCCTCTCTTGGATCACATCAAGCTACACAAGTCTCTTGATAATCTGCTGTTGTGGTGAAACCTCTTGCCATTTCAAGTGTCCAAATTACAATCCTAGCCTTCCTCTTAACAAACAGCTTTAACCCCTTAACGCCCATTGACAGGTCAGGCACGTCACGCAAAAACGGGACACGTGACGACCAAATGGCACGTCATGTAATCTACGATCACTTTCTTCACTTAAACGGTGTTGCTGTAATGCCTCGATGCCCTATTCCATTTATTCACCATTTTAGTTCTCCTTGCCCTTTTTACTACCCTTTCTGCAATACTTTATCTTACTTTAGGTGTTCAATCTTCATATGATTTTAAATGTTCTGCGGTTTTAATATGAGTGCACTGCTTGAATTTACCATTAGCATTTGGGCATTACAAAAGGGCCAGCCCTATGCATACTTCAGCAGGTAAGAGGACTTTCAAGGCACGTCTTTGAAGCAACGTTGGCTGAGCTTCACCCTTCATACTACATGAAAGGTCCAACTCACAAACCCCTAGTTTAGCAAATTCACATCATTTAATCTGTGGCATAAGGCCTACTTACTTTTTGTTTTGACTGCGTGCTCTTAAATAAGGGTTGCTTAATGTAAAGTTAAATGCAGCTCAAATTAAATGTATTGGCTATGCAGAGCTACAATACTACCTATTAAATAGTTGGTGCAGTACTGATTAGTAACAGAACTGAAATGATTATTTTTTTTTATACAGCGCCATCATTTTCCGCAGCGCTGTGCACCGGGTGTGTCAAAATACCTGGCATTGGGACAGCTCTTCACTTAGAGCGGCAACTTCATCCTCAAGCTGCAGAATGCGTTCTTGATCCTTCTGTTTTGACGCCATCCTTCCAGTACAGCAAAACTCACGCGAGTACACCGGAGATCAAAACCTACCGGGAGCAAATACCAAAGACGTCAGAATCGTTAAACCTAAACACAGATACATTGCAGGAACCAGAGTCATACAGCTAGCTATACCAGCCGTCCCTGCTGCATTAAGGACTTAAACCCAGTTTGGGTCTGATGCAGTACAGTTGTAGCAGCATCAGCAGCTCAGGCTTTGGTCATGTTAACGCATAAACACGTCTCTCTATAGCGGATACCAAGTTTATAACATAGATAGGACAGCAGTTTAGTTCCGTTGCAGATCTTAGCACTAACTGTTTACAGGAGTATGCGGTGCTAGCAGGTAAACTAGATTGGAACATATGAAGGGCAACTGGATCTGGTCTGCTCATCTGATTTGGAATCCGTTCCAGATTGAGATGATCTCACATAATCATTATATAAGTTAAAAATAAATTGGTTTATATTCTTAGAACATGCCCTATGATCATGCCTGTCTATACATGTATTAACACTCATAAGAGCACATATTAGACAAAGCATAACCTAATGAAAAGCAATCTCAGTAGGCAGGTGGCAGAATTCTCGCTTTCCTTAAGCATACAGCCGGTCGCAAAGGCTGTATCTCCATATGCAGGTTCCCTGGGATGTAATACACTGAAACACATTGTGCATCATAATATTAAAGCCCGTGATCGTGGACAGATATTTGCACACGTACGTACAGACAGACCTGCTCGTGGCTCACGCAGTCCCCGCGGTGACACATCTAATGTAAACTAATCCCAAATGCGACTGCGATCGCCTTATTTCCAAAACATCCAATTCAAACTACGCGGAAAGCCAGCGGCCGTAAAGCACGGCTATCCACAGTATAGGAGTGGGCAGCAGCGCGACTCTCGTCGCTGGTAGAGGGCGTTTTACGGCAGTGAGAGGGGTAGGCGGTTATTTCTGTTGGCAGTGGCGCTGAGTATAAGCGGGAAGGATTCCATGGAACGGCTTTTTCGTCAATACCGGGGATATGAGGTGGTGCTTTTCTTGGTGGGGGATTCGGACCGTGTTATATGCGAGGTGTAAGGGGTGAACGCTCTTTTCTGCGCGGTAATTCCATCCGAACCACACAGTGGTCTGCTCTGCGTTCCAGCTACACTGTGGAGTTCGATATTCTGATTGGCTCCCTTTTCAGCGGGATATATATCCTGATAGATCACTGTGTGGTTCTATATTAACAGTAAGTTCCTGAGGCATGACATATCTCCTAAAGGTGAAGCCCCAAGAAAACGGTATCCCTCAGAATGAAATAAGCTGCTCTATACGTTATTGCTTTTCAGCATTGACAAAAGAATCCGCAGACCTGGAGGTTGTCATTCATGCGAAATTTTGGTGACTTTACCTTTTTTTTTTTTTTTAAACGAAGTGCATGTTCTTTGTGGTAATGCTAATAAAGAAGTCTGTTAGTTCACAAACTCTCATTAGGCAAAGTCATATCTGGGAACTCTCCGGGTGAAGCACCGGTTCTCCAGGTCAAGACCCCTTTACATGGTGGTGTTTCCCTCTGATATCAGCGGGAACTCCCACCCATGGACCGGGGGATTGCCCGCTGCCGTCAGTGTGCAGTCCTAGCCGCATCCCATATGCGAAGGCTCCGGGTAGCCGGAGTGAAGAAGTTCCCAGGTATGGTCAGAGTGTCTGGCTGGGCGATGAAGGCAGTCTTAGTTCATTGTAGGGGCGTAACTAGAAACCACAGGTCCCTGGTGCCAAGGACGACCTTTGCCCTAAACAGTTTGTGAGCGCCACCTTTGCCCCAAGCAGCTTATCAGTCCCATCCTAACCCCCAAACAGCCTGTCTGTGCCATCTTTGCCCCCAAACAACTTTTCTCCATCTTTGCCCCCCTTCCAGCATACACTCTGGCACACATATGTAAACTCACCCAAAACACACACACTCATACCCACTAACATACACATTCATTCTAACACACACTCCATCTCCCCCCACTTATACATCTATATTCATCATACACACGTACACATTCATGATTATACACATCCATGCTTGCATACATGCATCACACCCTGATGTAACGTGACCCCGATACGTTCCTGTCTCCCTGAGCCGGTTTAAAATAGTTCCCAGTCAGAAGGGCCCCTTCTAAAGTATTTTGAACAGGTACAAGGTGACTGAAACAAGTGGTTGCAGGGGTTATAAAAAAAAAAAGAAATCATGGGATCGTTTTCCTTAACAAACTGTAATCTAATCAACGGAAATCAAATACTGTTCTGAGAATTCTTCCCAACACTGTTGCAGAAATTCCCACAAATGTGTTGCACATTTAGCTTGGTTTGTTTTTACCCTTCTGTCTAGTTCATCCCAAACCAGATCGATGGGGTCTGGAGACTGTGCTGGCCATGATTTGAAGCCTACCATCATGTTCTTTTCTAAGGTAGTTCTGGCACATGGAGATATGTTTTGGGTCATTATCTTGCTATAGGATGAACCCCTGAGCAGCAAGATGTGTAATAGAGGTCATTGCATGGCACTGCAAAATAATATGGTAGTGGTATTCGTCCTTTGTGCCACTCACTCACAAACACTGCATCCAGCAAAAGAGCCCCAGATCATCACACTTTTTTTCCATGATTGCAGTTTATGTCACACACTGAGGAACCATCCTTTTGCTGTTTTTAAAGCATAAACTTTAAAGGCTTCATGTATTTCAATTGCTGCAGAACAACTAAGTTATTAACCCATTACTTCTTCCCTGAAAAGGCCTTTTTATATAACGCTGACATGTACATTATATTTCAGGGCTTGACAAATTTGTTTTGAATCTAGGAGCCAGCTAAAAAAGTTAGGAGCCAGGATTTTTTTTAAACTAACAGTTTTATTTTCAACAAAAATAACAGATCTTAAATTTACACGTAAAAAAGACTAGAACCAAACATCATGGGCATTTAAGATATGCAGATAATTTAATATATTCTAATGTGACACACCAAATTTTCTATATAATATCTTAGTGTTTTTCACTTGGCTTTTTGTGGTCATGAACATGCCTTGTATTTTTCGAACTAAAGTACCAATGGTCCACAGCCTTTACAGGGTCAAACTTTTTCACTGGTGGCCCATTCATGCTGATCATTAACAAATCACCTAAACTTTCTTCCTGCATTGATGATCTGAACTTGAGATCAGGTTGGTTGAGACAGGTAGCACAGACACAATGGATAACAAGTTTCCCAAAACTGGAAACCTCTCAGTATTGGAGAGTGCCAAATCCAGAAGCTCGCTCAGTTTCTTTCCTTTTCCAAGGACCTTAAATTCATACCACTCATTTAGGAGTGTATGCATGCATTTGTCATGCATTTCAGGTGGTGATGGGTGTTTCTGAAAATGCTGAGTCAAAGCTGTAATGTCAGCAACACCATAGTCTTGTAACGCTGTTCCTGCTGGCCAGGCAAAGTTATCAAACACTGCAGTGGAGCTTTCAATACTCCTCCCACCCAGAAATCGCTCTTCCAGGTATTTAACAGCATGTTTAGTCAAATTCTCTTTCCTGCTGGATTGATAAAGTTACAGTATTGTTGAGCCCATGGAACTGTACGTTTTGATACAGTCCTTTAAGTGATGTTCCTGTCATAAATCTCTCCTCATGCTGTGTTGGTGATTCTTTGAGTGATTTTCATGACGATATTGTGTTTTTCACATTGCAACTCGATTGTGCTTAAGAAAAGTTCTTCCCTTTGAAATAAAAAGGAGAGGTTCTTAATAATTTCCAGGTAGTCAAGGAGAAAATTGAGCATATGAACAAATTTGAAATCCGTGAGTTTTCTCAACAAACCATGGGCAACTGCAGAAGCACTTTCTTTTTCTGCAGCAATACTTTCAAGGTATTCAACCCATCTTATGTTATGCAAGTACTGAAATGTATGAATTTTATTCTGAAGATTTTCAGCCACCTGCTTCCGTTGTCGCATTCTCTTGGGTGAGTTCTGGTAAAACTGGTACAGTTTCTTTAAAACAGAGCTAAGGTTATCAATTAATTTTGATTGTTTAACTGAGCTTAACACACTTACATTTAATCTGCGTGCAACACAGTGAATGCCAATTACGTGGATTCAGGTTTTGGCATATTTTCTGCACCAGTCCATTTCCAGCTCCAATCATGCTGGCAGCACCATCAGTACCAATGCCAATCGGGTGGCTTGAAGAAAGCCAGTCTAGAAGACCATGCATTTTCAGATCTTTAGTAAGTACCCATCTGCAGTAGCCATATCAAGAGGCAGGGCTGACAGAAAAACTTCTTTGAACCCATTGTTCTTGATATACAGTATTAGTTCCTCTACTCCTGCTTTGTCAGTTGATCCATCTAGCAGCAAACTATCATATTTTGCCTCTTTTAGCTCACAGGTGAGTTCTTTCCTGATTAAAGCTGCAATATGTGAGATACATTCTTTGCATCTCTTATCATTCGCATACTCCTCTCACACAGCAACTCCTAATTTACCCTGTCAACTCTAACAATCCTTCAAAGTCTATGTATGGCCTGTTGTTCTTTGCAATATAATAGGCCACATTAAATAAAACCTTCATATGGTTGAACATGCCTTCGTCCATTTTCTTCAAGCATGCAGCCAATGGTGTAGCTTCTGGAGCCAACAGTGCATGTTTGGCCTGTAAACATTTTTCATGCTGGAGAGACTTTTTGAAGGTCTCAAGTTTAAAAGGCCCAGAAAACCCTTTCACAGTCTTAGATGTTTGGTCAGCAATTCCAGGGAAGGAGGCACAGACCTCACATATGGCTATACCTGTGTTTTGCTCAAATTTGAGCCATGTTGAGTTCCTTGCACCAGTCTTGCTTAAATTTCCTTTTTCCAGAATTTTGAGAGTGGCTTATCGAAGGGGACTCTTCTGTTGGTTCTTTTTCTCTTGTGCGGTTTGTTTCTGCAGTAACCAGTTCCACTGCACTTTCCAAAGAAGAGGTGTTTGCAAAGAAATTTGTCATTTGCAGTTGCTTTGTATTCTCTGGCATCCTAGCTTTTCTTGTACGCTTCATTTTCTCTGAATCCATTAACAAAGATATATGCATTTTAGCATACATGTTATTACTTGCACTGAATTTAGACAAGGCTGGCTGTTGAGAAGGGTAGCATGTTCTGAAAAAAGATTACTACCATATTTGCTCAATTATAACACAAGGTTTTTTTTTCAGAATACATCTCATCTTATAATCAAGGTCATTTTAGGCATTTAAGCAACCATGGGATAGGCATAAGGCCAAGCTAGATATAGGCAGGTACTAAAGGAAAGTAGTCAGAGGTTGGGCAGACTGGATGGACCTACTGGTTCTTATCTGCCGTCACTTTTTATGTTTCTATCTTCTAATCAGACCTCAAATAGAGGTCTGAATATGAGACTAAGATCCAGATCCCCCGCAGCGCTTCAGGGGACCTGGATCCTCCTGTCTGGTAACCTCCGCTGCTGCCAGCACTTCCACCGCGGGTTCTATCACCAAGCGCCGGTGGAAGTGCCAGTAGTAGCGGGGTTGCCTATGCGCATCACCCAGACCTTCCACGGCTGCCAGAGAGGAGAGTTTCCCGCAGCGCTGCAGGGCATTCTCCTCTCTGGCAGTCGGAGGGTGTATGCGCGATGCATGTAGACAACCCCCGCTGCTAACGGCACTTCAATGAGTCATAGAAGCTCCAGCAGAAGTTGCCTACGCGAATCGCGCAGACGTCCACCGGCTGCCCCCACTAGATACCAGGGAGTCAGAAGCACTGGTAAATCGGGGGGGGGGGTTAATGAAGAGCATAAGGCATTTCTGTAGGCAGAGTGCCCCATGATAACCCCCTTAATGCCACGCTGCCTCCAGATATGCCTTTTTACCCCCTTTATGCCACGCTGCCTCCAGGGATGCCTTATACCCTCCTATATGCCACTCTGCCCCATGATATGCCTTTTAATCCCCTTAATCCCACTCCACCTCCAGAAATGCCTTATACCCCCCTATATGCCACTCTGCCTCCAGAAATGCCTTATACCCCCTGTGACAGTGTAAATCACAGGGAGATGCTTATTTTGGCATTTGGGTACAGGTGCTATCCAGTATCCAGAATGTAAATATGGGTCCCTGGGGTAGAGCAATTGGAGAGCACTGTGGGCCAATGCTCCGTTCCCCCATTCTGTGGAAATTGCATGATGGCTTTTCCAGGATGCTAGAAGTCTGCAGGATCCGGTCCGGGATTCCTATGGGACTAGCATCAGGCACAGGTGCTGGGCATTTAAAAACCTCTGGAGCCTGATACTCAGAGAGACTGTTGGGGGGAGAGGAAGTTTCCCTGAGCT
Organism: Spea multiplicata; assembly: GCA_009364415.1. Lineage (NCBI taxonomy): Eukaryota > Metazoa > Chordata > Amphibia > Anura > Pelobatidae > Spea > Spea multiplicata. Next base: position 9,851 of record VKOC01016922.1, read on the forward strand.
CCCAGGGCAAGGAGAGGCCCTGAAGAAGACCATCCCTGAGCCAAGTGAGGCAATACCTGCCTGGACCTGTGTGTGTGCAGTCTGGGGGAGGTTTTTCAGAGCCTGGCTTAGCTGGGTCTGGCAGGGAGGTCAAGTTAGTGGGTGATTAGGCAAGTCAGTCTGGGCCAGCATTGTACAGTTAGAGAGGGCTCCAATTGCAGCTAGGTGTTTCTTTTTATGATTTGGTTTTGGGGTTTGTGTTAAAATAAAATAAAGCGCTGTTTTGCAACAAGTTGGTGTTCCCGACTCTGATTGCCCGAGGACTGTGCTTAGGACCCCTAAATGTGACTTGTATGGCTCTCATGCTACAGGGTTTGTCACACCCCCTATATGCCACTTTGCCCCCATGATATGCCTTTTAATCCCCTTAATGCCACGCTGCTTCCAGATATGCCTTTGAACCTCCTTTATGCCACTTTGCCTCCATATATGCTTCCCCCCATATGCCTCTCTGCCTCCAGAAATGCCTTATACCCCCCTATATGCCACTCTGCCCCATAATATGCCTTTTAAGTTATGCCATGCTGCCTCCAGATATGCGTTTTAACCCCCTTTATGCCACTCTGCCTCCAGGGATGACTTTTAACCCCCTATATGCCATAGTGGAGACATGGGGCACAGTGGCATATAGAGAGTTAAAAGGCATATCATGGGGCACAGTGGCATAAATTTGGATGTGTGTAAATTAAATAAACACAAGCAAAATTAATATATTTAAATAAAATCTTTTATTTTTTAACATTTTTACAATTACCCTGCAGTTGCATAGTGCTGTCTGAATCTGAGTTCCAATCCTGCGCGCGCTCTTTACAGGGAGACTAGATCGCGCATGCGTGCTGCACAATAGGTCACATGACAATGTCACGTAATGTCGCTTCTCCGTCTTCGTTCCTCTTCAGGTACAGCGTTCGTTGTTGCACCACGGTGCAAACTTTGACAAGATGACAAACTCCTAGGCGCCAGGACACAAATCTCAGTCGCCATGGCGACCTGTCGCCTGGGATTTGACGAGCCCCGATATAAATATATATAATCATTAATTCATTAGTTGTGTATTTTGGTAAAAGTGATATACCTACTTGATGGAGCTTTATAAGCTCCCATTAATAGATGGATATAGGATGCTTAGCATTCTGTATGTGTGAACGACTTTGTCACATATGGTCCCTTAAAAAGAGATTGTAGGTTGCTGTCTATGACACAGATGAAATGATTGGGTAGGTTACTATAAATTTCCTGGGATTACAAAATGTTACCAATACAAGCAATGCATCAAACTAAATAGACCTGAAATGACATCAGGGAATGGGTTATACCTTTTGTGAAACAATAAAATTGTACACATCAAAACAAAACTGCCAGACAAGCTCCAGGGATTTATAAAGTGGAGTTGCAGACTATTCCTGGATGGATAAGCGCCATAGGCAATGACAAGGGACATCTAACTACAGGAAAACAATCTCACCACAATGTACAAGTATTTTTATTAAATTCTTAAGAATTTGAAAATACAGGATAGAGAACAGAGTAACAACATAGTGGGGGAAAAAACATTTTGAGTGGTCCAGGGACATCAAGTCATGGTTATTTTCAGACATAACCATAACATGCCGGAGACCACCACTAGTTTTCTATGTACACATGTTTTGATGTGTCATCTCTTTACATTTCAGAATGCTAAAAGCATTAAAGGTACACTCTAGCCATCATATGCAATTTAATGCACTTTAAATTTTCATGTGATCCATTTTGCTAATGTATGCAGACCCCCCCCCTCCTAGATTAATCTGCTCCTTTAAACACCAACAGCCAAATGTCCTGCAGAAGATGTGTTCAGTCAAATACATCTCCCTGCATGTGATATACTCACCTCCAGTGGGCTATAGCACTGGCTCAGATCAGTGATGCATGCAGGGGTCTGTTTATAAGAGATGTCATGGACATTAGACTGTCCCCAAGAATGACTGACATCTTCTGGCCCAGGAGGTAGGTAATGCCACGTGGTCCCATTGGTCCCTTGCCCTTCCCACAGTAACTAAAATATGGCACACGTATTTACACACACTTACACAAACTTACACACTCACGCTAACGTGCACATGTACATACTCATGCTAAAACACATACTAAGTGTCACAATAATATTTACACACTTATGCTAAAACACACGGTCATGGTAACACCCACCCCTACACATAGGCACTCACTCTAACATGCATACATTCCTATTCACTCCCATGCCAACTTCCTTACCTTTTCACTCTATGACTCCCTCACTCTCTTACTGTCAGACTCCTATCTATCGCGCCAGTCTGGCAGGAGCTCGCAGTGCCCGTCATGCATCGATTCGTGGTGCCCATTGCTTATCTCTCGAGATTTATTAAATCACTTTGTTATCATTTATTTGGACAACATTCTCGTTTATTCTTCCTCTCTACCCTCCCACAGAGAACATGTATGGACAGTACTATCCATCATCTATAAGCAAAGTTGGAGAAGTGCATGTTTGAGACCAGGTCCGTTAATTTCCTTGTATTTATTTTATCGCCAATTAGTATTGAAATGGACCCTCAAAAGATTCAGACCATTCTTCAATGGCCCCCACCTACGGATTCCAAAGGGGTACAGAGATTTGTGGGATTTGCTAATTTTTATCGTAAATCTTTAGTGAAAAATCATTCAACCAATTGCATCTCTCACAGCAATAAATACTATGTTTCACTGGTCCAAAGCAGCACAAGTAGCATTTGAAACACACAATAAAAGATTAATCTTTTCTCCCATTCTGGCACCTCCTGATCCTTGTAGGCCTTATACTCTAGAGGTGGACGTGTCTGATACTGCAGCAGGTTCTGCAGGAGAAAGATGACCTTCATCCAGACCGAAATGGGGAAAAAAAGCGCACTTCCTAAATGTGGCATTTTAACCCCTAGTTTTCAAAAATATATGGTTTGATGGGGTAAATTGTAGTGGCCGGGCTCAAAGATAGGGCATAGGCACAGACTGACCAAAATAGGGAAAAAAATCACACTTCCCAAATGTGGCCTTTTAACCCTCAAACAGCAGTCAAACCCATGCATGGGCGGTATCACTGTACTTGAGAGATGTTGTTGAACACACATTAGGGTGTTGTTTGAAAGTGTCATATACCAGGAGCTGTAAATCCATACCTGAAAAGCAAATTACTACTGCAAAGTTTGACAAAGACTGGTGGTAGAATTAGTGCATGGAAAGAGTTAAAATTCTAGCATTTGAACTACCTTGGGGTGTCTAGTTTTCAAAAATATATGATTTGATGGGGTAAATTGCATTGGCCTGCTTCAAAGATACCCAAAATAGCACATGGGGAAGAAATTACCAGATTTGGAAAAATGGTTTTGAAAATAGCAAAACGCTACTTGTACTTAATGCTCCATAACGTGCAGAAAAGGCAAAAAAAACATAAAAAACATTGGGTATTTCTAAACTCAGGACAAATAGTAGAATATAGTTAGTAGGTTTTTTCATTAGCTTTTTTTGGATGAGTAAAATATTTTTTGGGGTAAAAGTCAGAAAATGTGGAGGCTTTTTACATTTTTCATCATATTTTATTAGCTTTTTATGGGAATTTAGATAATATAATCAAAACAATGGTATCTGAAGAAAGCCCTTCTTGTCCTGAAAAAGACAACATATAATTTGTGTGGATTCACTAAATGAGTGAGGAGAAAATTACATCTAGTGTTACATCTAGTGTACATCTAGCGCAAAAGTGTTAAAACAGCCTCGGTCCCAATGGTACAAAAGGTAAAACACAGCCTGGTCCTTAAGGGGTTAAATTGGCTTTAAAAGATTGGCGATGTCACGGACAGGGCTATCGGCCGAGCCGCGACGTGGGAGTACGGGTGTGCCATGGGTTAAACGCCAACCAGACTTCCAGTGCGTTTGGCCACTTTCCCCGCAGGGCACCAAGCAACCACCACCAACCCCAACCAGTCACCCCAAAACTCCCAGTGTAAAACACGCTGCCACCACCAAGAACTTTAAAACCGGGCGTCTTAGGTTACCCAAAAACAATCAGACTGAGATAACTACACAATCCCCAAACTGATATCTATATAGTTAACTGCTTAGTAACGTGACATATCTATATGTATACAAAAGGCTATCTCTTGGGCTGAATTCGATTAGAGAACAAAGACAGAACTGATTAAAAATGTTTAATCTGAGTAAAAATGGGTCACAGTGCTGTTACATAAAAATGCATATAAAAAGAGACATAGACTAAAATAGTACAAGTACAAAACAGTATAAAATAAAAGGGATAAAACAGAGTATCATACCACACTTCCTTGGAACCTTGATGTTGTCTCTGTGATGGTAAAAACAGGCTCTCCCCCATTACCAATTGCCCACCTTTTTATCCCCCCTCCCAAGACCACCCTTTTCCTGTTACCTGAGCAAGGGGATGGGAGTAGGGGGTTCAGAACTATGACCTTCTGAAGGCGGGGTTATATCTGTTCAACTTTGGTCTGGGATCACAAAATATGTAATATGACGCCGGCCGAGCTTGGCATAATTATGACACCAGGATCATCATAATTCTCTGGTCCTAGTGATCATTTTCATACCAAACTCCACACCTGTATCAGTTGGCACAAGGACACGTTCACATAACACTTGTTATGGTCCTGCCTGCATGGCGTGTTTGGTCTCCTTGAAACCAGCACATCACAGGCATAAGGATGCAATGTAGGATGGGGCCCAAAAGTTATGTACTCATCATATTTTGGACATTATGCATTTATTAATTGTACCATGTGTCCCTTGATACCCTGTCTCCACAACCCAGGGAGATGTTGCCAGGATGTCTGGCCTGTCACTCTTCCACGGGAATATCTTCCTGTCCCAGGTGACAATACCCAGCATGGGGTAATCAAGTTTTATTTTGGGTTCTGGCTCCAAAAGGAAAGGTGTGAACAAATGTTACTGGACTTAGCCTCAAATCCCTTAACCCATTCAGTGCCAAGCCCCAGTTACTCATGCCATGGCATGACAGGCGACACCTCCTTGAAGGAAACGCCCACCCGTCACCGTATTTACAGATCACAAGAACCTAGAATACTTATGTTGGGCAAAACGTCTTCAGCCAGATTACAAGCGCTTCAACGACGTATTCGAGAAGGAAGGAGCAAGTCCGCTACCACCTCATAGGGTATACGACTGCCCGATAGACTTGTTTCCGGGGGCTCCTATTCCGTTTGGCCGCTTATACCCCATGTCCGATCCCGAACTTGTTACACTAAAGGACTACATCGATGAGAACCTGGCCAAAGGTTTCATAAGACCGTCCACCTCCCCTGCTGGAGCAGGTATATTTTTCGTGTCCAAGAAAGACGGTGGTTTACGTCCTTGCGTAGACTACAGGGAGTTGAACAACGTGACGATAAAGAATTGCTATCCTCTACCTCTGATTCCTGAGTTAATGGAATGTGTCAGGTCTGCCTCCTACTTCACCAAGATAGATCTCAGAGGAGCGTACAACCTGGTGAGGATAAAGAAGGACCACGAATGGAAGACTGCTTTCAGATCCAGGTACGGACATTTGGAATACCTGGTCATGCCTTATGGGTTGTGCAACGCCCCAGCAACCTTCCAACACTTTATGAATGACGTATTCCGGGATATGTTGGATCATTTCGTTGTAGTGTACCTGGACGACATCCTGATCTACTCACCTTCATTATCCTTACACAGGGAACATGTGTCCAAGGTATTAGAACGCTTAAGGAGCAATGATTCATATGCTAAACCTGAAAAGGGTGTTTTTGAAACCCAAACAGTTGAATTTCTGGGTTTCATATTAACCCCCAACCAGGTGGAGATGGATCCAAAAAGGTCAACGCAATACTACAGTGGCCTGTCCCTACAGACAGAAAAGGCATCCAGAGATTTGTTGGTTTCGCGAATTTCTATCGCAGATTCATTAGGAACTTTTCAAAGGTCATACAACCGATCACCGCATTGACATCGGTCAAAAGAAAGTTCTGCTGGTCCGAAGCTGCGCAGAGAGCCTTCACGCTCCTGAAGGACAGATTCACCACGGCCTCCATATTGATACATCCGAACCCTCAAAAGCCATACACACTTGAGGTCGATGCCTCTGATACCGCAATTGGAGCCGTCCTATCCCAAAGAGACAATACAGACAATCAGCTCCATCCCATCGCCTTTTATTCCCGAACGCTAACCCCTGCTGAAAGGAATTATGGAGTGGGTGAAAAAGAAATGCTAGCCATGAAGTCAGCCTTGGAAGAATGGAGACACCTCCTAGAAGGAACGCTCCATCCCATAACCGTATACACGGATCGCAAAAACATGGAATACTACAGAACAGCCAAATGGTTACAACCTAGACTCGCCAGATGGTCTCTATTCTTCTCACGGTTTCAACTTCACATAACCTACAGACCTGGTTCTTGTAACACCAAAGCTGACTCGCTTTCCCGCATGCATGACATCCCTACAATCCAGCAGCAGGATGACAACACAGTACTGAGACCCGGACATTTTCTGGCTATCACTCCTTTTTGGAACGCGTTACGTCCTGATACCTCCGATCCAAAAACGGCTGATGCACCGAACCTTAAGACTGAACGATGGGTTCTACTTTCATGACGACCAGATCTACGTACCTCCTCCAGCACGGTTACAGGTCCTGAAACATTACCATGATACACCAGCAGCGGGACATGGGGGTACCACCCAAACCACAGACTTGATAAAGAGAACCTTCTGGTGGCCTACCCTCCATGACGACGTCCTTGCATTCATCCGTTCCTGTTCCGTTTGCGCAAAGGCAAAGAGCACGCGTGCAGTCCAATACCCACAAAACCATGGACGGACTTGTCTATGGATTTCATCACAGACCTGCCACCCTCAAACCACCACACCACCCTCATGGTGGTGGTTGACAGGTACACTAAAATGGCTCACTTCACCCCAGCAACACAGCTACCCACGGCGGACGAAACAGCCTCTCTTTTTCTTTGGGAAGTGTTTCGTCTACACAGCTTACTGGAAACGATCATATCGGATAGGGGGACACAGTTTACGTCCAGGGTATGGAAGGCGTTTTGTGAAGAACTCCACATCCATCGATCATTGTCCACCTCGTTTCATCCCCAAATCAACGGTCAAACGGAGCGAACCAACCAGACGCTCGAACAGTACCTCCATTATTTCGCCACCCACCTGCAAGACAATGGTACCACCTGGTACCCATAGCAGAATTCGCGTATAACAACCATATTCATTCTTCTATGCGGATGTCTCCCTTCTTCTCCAAATATGGGTTTCATCCGTCCATGCTCCCCGGTTCACCAATCTCCGATATGGTTCCTTCGGTGACGGAACGAATCACACGAATGATCGACATGTATAAAACGTTACACCGCATCCTCACCAAGGCACAAGAGAGGTCCAAATCCCAAGCGGACAGGCATCGCACCCAGGCTCCCACATACAAACCAGGTGACAAAGCATGGCTCTCCACCGGCCCATCTCAAGTTATGTTGTCCCTCGAAGAAACTGTGACCTCGGTTTATCGGCCCCTTTGTTGTGACTCGTGTCCTCTCTCCTGTAACAGCCGAACTACGTCTGCCTCCGACAATGAGGATCCACACGGTTTTCCATGTCTCGTTATTGAAGCGATGGCATGCCAATCCTTTTCCCGAGAGACGTCCCGATCCCCCTGCTCCTGTTCTCATTGACGACACCGAAGAATACGAAATAGCTCAGATCCTGGACTCCAGACACCACAGAGGACGTCTCCAGTACCTCATCCAATGGAAAGGTTACGATGACGATGAAAATTCATGGGAGGATGCCCGAGGGGTACATGCTGACGGCTTGATCCGTTCGTTCCATTCACGCCACCCTCGCAAGCCTGGTCCCTTGAGAGGCCGGAGACCTTTCCTCGGGGGGGGGGGGAGCCTATCACAGCCCCGTGCGCAGCATGTCTCCCGAGTACCCACGACTAGCAGGTACCAGGCACTTACCTCCTCGGTCCTCCTAAGTCCCCGATCTCCCTGGCAGATTGCTACGGCACCGATGCCTCACGGTGTCCGAGCACGGCGGTTCGTAACAGCTAACCGCCACAGAGAGAAGGACGTGCATGGTGCTGCACGCCACGCCCCCTTCCTCTCTCATTCCTCTATGGAGATGCCGGAATGTCTATTGGACACTGGCACTGCAGGGGGCGGAGTCTGGGGAAGCGGCACATTTAAAAGCCGAGCACTTACACTCAATCAGTGCTCGGTTGTTTTAACGGTTGAGCTCCCTGTGTTACCTTGTCCTTGATGATTACTTACTACTTGATACCTGTTGCCGGACCCTGCTTGTTACCTGATTACTCTTACCTGATACCTGTTGCCGAACCTTGCTTGCTACCTGACTACGCTTACTTGATACCTGTTGCCGGACCCTGCCTGATACCTGGATACTCTGGACCTGATATCTGTTGCCAGACCTCGCTTGCTACCCGACTACTCTCGTTCTGGTACATGTTGTTGGACTTTGCCTACATTAGGTTATACTCCTCGCCCCTATCCCTGCGTACTGGTTTCCTCACCTGATCCCATCATAATACTCTCACATGGCCGGGCACGGTGGTAGAAGACAAACTAAAGATCTGATTTAATGTACCTTCTGGTGGCCTGACCCAAGTAAGGAAGTATCTAATTACGTATCATCCTGTACCATTTGTGCTCAATCTAAGACCCCTAAACCACTGAGAGAGATTTCTATGGATTTTATTACACACTGCCATCATGGTAGTTTAAACCCACATTAATGTTTTCCATCAGCTACTGAGACAGCTTATTTGATGGTCAGAGAAATATTCTGACTCCACGGTTACCAGAAAATATTATGTCTGATCAAGGTACTCAGTTCAACTCCCATTTTTGGAAGGCCTTCTGCCGGGAGTTACACATCTAACATAACCTTTCCACAGCTTTTCACTCACAGTAATTAATGTACAGACCGACGCACCGATCAGACCCTGGAACAGTACTTATGCTTTACCACGTACCTCCAGGTCATCTGGGTACGTTTTTTACCGTCGGCCGAATTCGCATATAATAATCACACTTATAGTTCCACCAAGATGTCTCAGTTTTTTACTAATTATGGTTATCACCCACCATGCTCTCAGGTTCCCCACTACCGAGTACGGTCACTACCGAGCAAGTTCTTTGCTGAGCGCCCGCACCTTTGTATCAGATTGGAGACAAAGTCTGGCTGTCCATCAAACATCTCAAATTGTCCAGTCCCACGAGGAAATTAGGTCCACGCTTCATGGGTCCTTTCCCGATTGGAAAAATAATTAATCCTCTTGGAATCCAATTACACCTTTCCCCTTCAATCAAGATTCACCCAGTTTTTATCTATCGGAAAGGTTATGAAGCCACGAACGGGTTTGGGAATTTGCTTAAGACGTACATGCTCCTGCCCTCGTTCCCACCTTTCACCTAAGGCATCCAGAGAAACCTGGACCTAAGCGTTGACCTGGATTGTTTAACCATTTTGCTGCCTTTCTGGAGTCCCTGACCACAGAATGTTTAACTGTTTATGCTGCTTCTCTGGTATCCCTGGTCAGTGGATGTTTAACTGTTTATGCTGCTTCTCTGGTGTCCCTGACCATGGATGTTTAACCATTTGCTGCTTCTGTGGAGCCCCTGACCTGGACTGTTTAACCATTTTCTGCCTCGCTACTATCGCTGTCCTTGGTTACTCTTCCAGCTAGGGTTGGGCATTCCTTCCCTGCATATTGGGTTCCTGTTAATTCTTTCAAGAAACATTGTGTTCCTGCTTCTGCGAGTGGACTGCTACATGTATTAGGACTATAGTACACGTGGATGACTGTACGGTCCCTGACAAATCATGTCCATACCTGGGAACTTCCCAGCGAAGGCTACCAGAAACTCTTTCCTTTTTTATAGGAGTGGCTTTGTGAAGGAGTGTGCTAGTAGAGGCATGATAGCTCTAAACCGCCTTTAACTAATCGGGAGTGGGTCAGAGTAGGCAGGAAATGGCCAGTGAGTGGGCATGACCAAGCATCAAGGAAACAGAGTTAAACCCCTTGAGTTCCTAGGTATTATTATCCCATTCTGGAATGTCTGGTTTCAATGTTTAAAAACCAAGTCTTTTGACAAGCACTGTCAGACTTCCCATATTTTGTCTACATATGTTAAATAAAGCTATTCTTAATCCTGAAGAACGTCTGTAAAAAAATAAGTACAAGCTTAATCTAATTATTACTATAGATTTAATGAATGAGGTAATAAAATGGAAAGCATTTACTGGGGTAATTGATAGTACAGGAAGTCCCAACAACCATATACATCAATATTGCACTTTACATCATTCACCTCTCTATAGATAGCATAAGTTTACAGAACTATTGAATAATTTATCAGCACGCATACCTTCAGCCATTATAATGCATCACTGCAAAAGGGACTTTGACTCAAATGCAATATTTATATTAAAAGTGCTCTATATTTAAATACACCACTGTTTATGTTTTTACCTATGCACTGAACCTATGCACTGAACACCATGGGAAATCATATACATTATATGACCAAACGTAAGTGGACACTTCTCCTCATTATTGAGTTTAGGTGTTTCAGCCAAATCCATTACTAACAGGCATATAAAATCAAGCAAGTGGGTAGCCACCTCCATAGACAAGCATTGATAGTAGAATGGGTTATACTGAAGTTACAGTTACTGTAAACTTGGCACTAGGATGCCACCTTTGCCACAAGTCAGTTCACAAAATTTCTGCCCTGGTCCACTATAAGTGCTATTATTGTTAAGTGAAATCATCTAGAAGTAACAGCACACAGTGGTAGACCATGCACAGTCACAGAGCGGAGTGAACAATTTCTGAAACACCTAAAAATTGCCTGCCTTCCTTGGTGATTGTTGTAAAAAACTGCACACTTGATCTTTTACTTTTTTGTATCGTACACAGAGAGAAATAGAACAAAGAACATTCTAGCCGAGAAGAGTGTCACATAATCCTCTATAGCCTTTCCTCTGCTTTAACACAATTTACTTTAACAAATGCTGCGTTGAGGTCACGAAGTATTGACACTGAACACTTATCTCATTCTCAGGTCACTGAACACACAGACCAATGCTGCTTCCATGCTCTGCCACTTTCTGAAACCTAAACAGAATGGATCATAGATGTCTTCAGATGACAGATTTCCAGTTGTACAGCAACCACTATCTCGGTAACCTTTACTAGATAAGAATGGCTTGAAGGAGGCCTTTAGTTAGTAATACAGTGCAGAATGGTGACCTTTTCAAATCTGACAAGACCTTCTTCTATTTGTTCCAGAAGGATTCAGACACTACAATGACTGCAAAGTTTTCTAGGTTTATACTTCCATGAAGTCATAGGTGGTATGTACTAATCTGAGATTTAGCTATAGTTTTTATTCCATTAAGGATAGTTAAGTATTCAACCAAGTGGGTACTGGAAAGTTTTCTTGGAATCAATTTTTGCAAGTTTGGTATCCAGTGGACTAGATGCCTTCATAAGGAGATATGAAAAGAGTGTGCACGTCAGTAAATGAGTAAATGCAGTATATATACAATAAGAGTAAATCGCTGGTAGCGTTATAGATATTAAGGGCAAAACTGAATTAACCATTCTATAGTGTTCAACCCTGAGCTTGAATAGATTTAAACATAATTTTGTCATTGCTGCAAAGGACATGAGCTTGGTTACATTTTTTTTAAATATAAACAGTTATTTCTATGTTCTACAAACCAACAATAAAGTAGTGGTTTAATATTGTTAGTTTTTTTTAAAGTTCCATTTACAAAATTTTTGTTAGAGAGTCTTTTTTTTACCAGTACATAATGATGATTCAAACAATATGTATAGATTTCGCTGGATTCAACTGGTTTTATTGGTACACAGAGACCCCATATTGCCTGCTGAATTCACAGTACTGTGTTGTGTATTTTACATTTGAGTGCAGGGTTAGTTTATGATCAGTTCTTGCCCAGGGCTGGAACTCTATCATCGCAGCAGGATTTACTGGAGAGCATACAGAAAGATCAGTGTATTTTGGCTGGAGCTCTGAATCCTGTCTTTGAACTATAGTGAGATTGAGCAGTGGCTGTTTTCAGATGACAGCAGGAGGGTCTACTGTTGTACATTCTCGGTCACAAAGAAATCTCTGCCATACAGACTGAACCCATTATTTATTTATTAATGTTGTATGTGATAACATAGAAGCCCTATACAGTGTTGTCTATTTAAATATATCACTCCTTAAAGAAATATTACTTTTTGGTCTCACAGATTATAAAAGGGAGACTAAAATAAATAGTCATGTGGAAGCTACAGCAAATGTCCGGGTGTGTTAATATTTGGGAATAAAGGGAAGGTTGTTTTAATCATTCAGCATCAGTTTACATCTATTCCATTTCTACTTGGCACATTAGGCAAATAACCAATGGGCCAGGGACTGATGGCACCCATACCAGTGTATAGCCGCTGGCTGTATCTTCTATTCCACACACAATGTAAGAATAAAAATGTAATGCGCAGCTGAGCATATCCAGCCCACGACCACAATTATGTCACTTGGTGGCCACTGGCGTTAAAGTGCCAGGGCTGTTTACTCATCCCCAGTCTCGCCCTGGTACTACAGATATTGATCAAACATCTACTACATGTTTTATTCGATTATCTCCTGTGACATATGCAGAAAGATTGTTTACATCTATGTCTGACCTCCTACACTATGAATTCATGGTTCATTCCTACTACTCTGCTCTTACCCTTGCTAAGGAAAGCTACTTCACCTCCCTTATCTCCTCCCTGACTCACAACCCTAAACACCTTTTCAGTACCTTACTGATAAGTCAGCCAGTACATGCTGGAATCTGGGTATGCCTGGGCATGATAGGAGTGCGATTGCTGTTAACAATTATCTATATATATATATATATATATATATATCAGGGCTCGACAATGGTCGCCATGGCGACTGAGAATTTTGTCCTGGCATCTAGGTGTTTGTCAGCCTGTTACATCCCCCAAAAATGCCCCAACGTCGCCACAATTGTCTGCCCAGGTGTCCGCCAACCCGAGCCCGCCCCCGAGCCACTGATCACTCCCACGGAGTGATTCTGTAGGCTGAAAACTCGATTGCCGGCAAACCAGCAATTGCGTTTTCAGCTGTCACAGGCAGCTTCAGGGAAGGGGGTTGTGTGTTGATTGGGTCCCCACACAAGAGCGGCATTTTAGGGGTTACTTCCCATTTTGTACGGGGCTCTGCTGCTGGTGGTCTGCCTGGAAGCCCAGGCAGACCAGCAACGGCAAAAACGAGCCCCCATGAGCCCTTTGATGACTCCTGTAGGCATGGAAGCCTACAGGAGTCATCAAAGAGACTCCTCCCTGCAATGGCATTGTCTATAGACCAGCAATTGCGTCCCAGCTGCCAGAGGCAGCTTCAGGGACAGGGGAGAGAATTCTTCGGCCCCAACCCTCCCTTGCTGCCTGATCACTCCATGAGAGCGATGTGTATGACACATTTGTGGCATTGCAGGGGTTAACATTTGTCCCCACAAGCTTGTGGGGACTAAATATCAGTCACTGCTGTGCTCCAATGGAACATCAGCATTGAAAGAGTTAAAAAAAAATTATCAAAAAAATAACAACAAAAAAACAGCACTGACCTGAAAGTCCAGGGTGCTTCCAGGTCAAATGCTGTGAGTTTAGTAAGTGGGCAGATGATGATCAGATCACTCCTGACCAACTGTTAGTTTTAAAAAAAATCCTGGCTCCTAACTTTTTTAGCTGGCGCCTAGATTCACAACACATTTGTCAAGCCCTGAAATATACAGCTTACAAACACACACACCGCCCATACAAACACTTACACCCCTTTCTCCACATCTCTTACTTTTCTCATCTCCCATGATCATCATCATCTTCCATCATCTTCTATTATCCTCCATCACCCTCCATCAGCTTCTAGCTTCCATCTTGTCATGGGAGGTCTGTGACTCCAGGCATCTGCTTTAGTGCTCCTTCATAACTATGTGCTGGCTATTGATGCCGCCATATCCCGGCGCGTAGTGATTCGGGAGCAGAAAGCCGATGTCTAAAGTGACAGACCTCACGCTCCCTAATGTTGGGCCAGTTAGAGGGGGATTGTGATCTCCCCAACAAGCCCTTCTCATCGGGCATGCACTACCCACAGGGGGCTAGTTGGGGAGATCACAATTGTGCAGCTGCCTCGGCAGCTTCCTGAAGACCGGCCCAGGGTAGGCGGCCTCTCTGCTCGCCCCTCCCCTATAGAAACGCTACTGTTTTTTTTAGGGGCTTCGTGGTGAATCACATTGCTGGCAGCAATATGATTCATCACGGAGCCCCTAGAACGCTGGCCCCCTGGGCAACTGCCCAGTGTGCCCAATGTGTTTGAATGGCAACATTAATGTTGGTCTGGTTAACCAGTCCTGGAGGCTGCAGCTGCTGATCGGGCAGCTGTGCGCCCCCTCGCAGCTGCGCCCGAGGCGAGTGCCTCACTCGCCTCACCCTTGCTACGGCCCTGGTTCGGCCCATCTAGTCTGCCCATTTTTCCTGCTGTAAAGGCCTAAACTTTAATCAGGTCTTGTCTCAGATTCAGGAGCCATATGCTTATCCCATGTACATTTAAATTTCCTCTCTATATTAACCTCTACCAATTTTACTGGAAGGCTCGTCCTGGTTCAAAAGATATTGTTTCTTTACATTTTGCCACTACCCATGGAGGAAACCAGAGAAATGAAAAATAATTGGCCGTAAAGAGAAAAATTGGAACTGATTTTATGAAAACTTCTGAATCTTTTGTCACTCACTTTTATCTGAGTCATTTCAATTTTACATATTGGTCATTTATTTTTTTTTCATATATAAATACCCTGACTGCAGGGTCTGTCTAAACCTCCGGGTCAAATCTCAGCAGGGACAATTCAGCCCTTCACCCTTCCAACTTTAATAATTGGGTTATAATAACATCTATTATTCAACTATCAATTTGGTTAATTCCGATAATGTGCACTAAGAATGCACCACCTGGAAAAAGGCGCCATATAAATACATGTTGTTATGTTCTGCTCTTGAATTGTGCTACTTCAAATGCTTAGTTCTGTGTATTTTAGTTTAATGTTATGTATAGAACATGGACTAACAGTAACAGTTTATTATCTAAAGGGCTGGACATTTATAGAGTAACTTAACCAGGCAGCTGACGCATTAGAATATAGACTCACGTCATGAATATTACCAACATCTGGAAGCTGTGGAGAGAAAAGAGAGAGTGAACAGCAGTTATACATGCATACTGACCATGTACCCCTTTTTAGTTTCGCCAGTCCATCCCTGGTCCCAAAATCTTTTGTCCCCTTATATCACCCAAGTGGTAGTGAAGATGATCTTGGGAAGTGTGTATCATGGAAAATGTATTAATCTGTGACACTGGGTTTACTGGTAATGTAACAGAATTCTGAGCTTTCAATGAATTCCGGTTTATGATGATAAAGTCAACTATATATATAATGCAGGACTGGCTCGCTTACTTAGCTATACATCATACAGGGCCAGCTCAATGATTTTAGTAGTCGTTGTACAGGGCCGACTCAGCCCTCCTTGCTGGTTCGCCTGTGGTTCGCCCTTCATAATGTTCAACTCACCAGCAAACTTCCAGTTACATTAACACACTGTGGCATATTCATGAAACATGTAAAAACTGCACCACTACGTCTATGTGATTATCCTCTACAAAGTGGGTTTAAAGATCATCCATATCTGCCAAGTGTCACTGTCCCTAAAGGAATGGGTAGAAGGGAATCAAGAAGGTTTTTAAGCCTAAAACGTTTCGCCCTATTTAAGTTGTTTCATTTTGAGTTATTGCTCAATCATTTAGTTTATTTTTTGCTTATAATCTTAGTGAATTCAATTATGTTAGATAAAATGCAGGTATTGTACTTTTGTAAAATATTTTCTGTCATTTCAGCATGCAATGCACATTCTAGTCATACATCATAAAAACTTCTCATTGAGCTAGAGCATGGAGTGGGTGTCAATATCTACAACACTAAAATTCAGAGACAATATACATAATATATTCATTTGTCTTGTTTCACTGCTAGATAATGTAACAGGTTGTTCTGGTAATTTCCCTATGGACAATGCATAATTTTTTCAGCAACACATTTAGTATAAAAATGACATATCCAATGTGTAGCGCTATTGATCTGTGATATCAGTATGCATAAGGACTGAAGACTGGCATGCTTGTCCTAAACATTTAAATAAATGTTAGACGTTCCGATACACAGAAACAGCTTACAGATCTACTGCACAAAAATACACATTTAAGGCAAGTGCAAAAATACTAAGGCCCCAACGCTTGCTAACCGAAATGTAATAAGGGTACAGATAACAAAACAATAAAACTCCACAGAAAACTGGAATTTATTTATTATTATATGTGCAATGTAAAATAAACCTCAAGGTTTAAAATACGATGTGATGTGTACAGTTAGAAACAATCCTACTAATCCTAAATTTAACGTCTCTTCATCCTCAATAAACCACTCTGCAGTCCCATACATATTAGATGCCGTTGCCCAGCAGACTAGCGTGACAAAGGCATGGACAAGTCATGTCTGGCCTCATTTCTGAAGCAGAATTGCACATGTATGTGAAGTAGATCAGCCAGCATTGTCACCCAGAAGATAGGAAGCAATACAAAGGAAAAGGCTCTGATTTAGCTAAAAGAACTGAAGAAATTAAGAAAAATGTTAAAAAGTGTGCATATTCTCTATTTTTCTCTTTTTTTTTTTCTTTTTTTTTTTTCTCTTTGCCTCTTTTACTTTATTCCATTAATATATAAAAACTATGTGGTATACTGCTAAGTCTTTTTTTTGCTATGTTTTCCTAGCATTGCACCGTGTTTTATCTCATGGGGATGCTCCTAGCCAACATATTACGATGTTGATAATATTACGATGCCCCCCTTTTTTGTTACATTCCACTGAACTTCTTGGCTATGTTTATGACTTGGTGTTTTTTTTACTATTTTACTTTTTGCTACTGTACCACTATTAATAAAGTATATAAAAAAAAAAAGTGTGCATATAAATTAATATGTTAGCACATCAGTTCTGTATTTCTATGGTCATTTCCTATTCTTTGATAAAATTAGTCTCATTTTAAAATATCTATTAAATGGTTACTAAGAAATGTTTATCTTTCTATTATCACAGATGTTCCACAGATCACACTTTTATGCTTCAGGACAAAAAAATATCTTATCTCCTACAACGTTACTGAATCTTTAAATTACAGATTCTGCAGAAAGGCGGCTTCTGAGCTATTGCATGTGCTGCTGACTCCTAGGGTCTCAGTTGAGAAGCTCTCTGTCTACAACATTTATCAGATAGCATCACAATGAATGCATTTGCAAGAGATAAGTCACCACCTGTAATCACAACATCTGAGTGATAAATTAATAGAGGAAAACTTTGAAAAGACGTGTGTAAATATCTGACGAGGATGTTTTCTAACATCTGCTCAATGTTTTACTATCAATATAAAACTTTGAAAGGTGTGATAACAATTATTTGGGCTATGTTGCACAGTTGCCACTGTAAAGAACAAGTGAAAATCCCTGGGCTGGTATCGTCTGTGAATAAAAGAAAAAGCACAACAAGCATGTATTACACTACAAAAAGGGAGAAAATTCTAATGTGTTTATTATATAAACATATATTTATGATTGTGATAAGGGGGTGTACTATGTAACCTTTGCACTGGTAGAGGAAGAGCTGTGTTATAATATATTCTAAATGTTCATAATTAGAAAGGACAAATCCCTTCTTTCTCCTGAGGTCCCTCTTTGCTAGGGGCTTATTATGTGTTTGCTGGATATGAGGGTATCATAATGTTTTACTGATCCGAGACACAATGTGTGTATAAACAATAGAAAATGCATCTACAAACGAAAGTCTGTAAGTAAATGGCATTTTTCCTCTTCTGCTGAAAAGGATCGGCAGCCACCCCAGAAACTTTCCTAAGACAAAATTTAGTTTTTTCAGTGTATATGTCCCATCATGCCACACAGTATATAGACACAATGCCTTAAAAGAGTTTTTATTATACCATAAGTATCATACTGTTTACTTAGTATTTTCTATATTTCCCTATTTAACACACTGCACTGCTCTATGTAATATATGGGACACAATTTATCCAGTAGAGCATTTTTGACGTCAGGCACTGATGTTGGATGTGAAGGCCTGGCCGGCAATCTCCGTTCCAGTTTATCCCAAAGGTGTTTGAGGGGGTTGAGGTCAAGCCTCTGTGTGGCTGGTCAAGTTCTTCCACTCCAAACTTATCCAACCATTTATTTATGGACCTGGTGTTGTGCACTGGAGCACAGCCATGCTGGAATAGAGAAGAGCCTTCCCCAAACGGTTCCTACAAATTTGAAAGCTTAGCAATGTCCAAAATGACCTGGTATGCTGTATCTATGGGTTTATATTTGGAAGCAAAAGAAAAATATGATCTGATTACTGAGTTAAAGTCCCCACCAACTTTAGTATGTTTGAGTTACTCAGTTGTAACAGGATAGAGTAACAAAACCCTGGATCTGGGTTAGTAGCAGCATAGAAATTCATAATGTTCAAAAAAGAGAACCTCACCAGAAGAAAATATCACTCTCTGCCTCTAGTAACCTCTGAAAATTGAAAATGAAGTATATTATGAATGGGAATTATGAGAGTTAATAGTTTAGAAGTGAATGGAAAAACTGCAGTTTCCGTATGAATGCATGTACTTTGGTTTAGTAGAGAATTACCAGTTTCTTTAACTCACTATGAGAGAGTATTTGCAGTGGTGTAGACAGAGGGCAAGGTGCAGACATCAAGGGACTGGTAGCTGTTGCATATATAGAAAAGGGGGAGAGAGTAGAGGCCAAGGGGAGTAACAAAAAGGGTGCAGTTGTTTTCTAATCTATAAGAGAGAGGAACTCTCTAAGGGGTGTTTGCCCCACAAATCGAGTCTAGCAGCACACCCTCACCCCACTTAATCATGTCCAACTTTATAAAGGTAGAGAATGTTCCCATCTATTAAATATTAACACAAAACCACAACTCTAGCCAAGACTGCCAGACCCTTTCCAGCACCCAGTGATACATTATAGCACATCATTACAAATCCTAAAATTGACTAGTCCTTTAAAGTCACATATGTAATGATGTGTAAATGTAGATTAGGTTCCTATGTCAGTGTAGTGGTGAACTGCCCACTATAGGAAATCAAAAGAAGATGCATACTTGACCTGGCTTGTGTTTCCTATGGGCTCCAAAGTAACACATACATACCCCAGCAGGCGAAGTGCAGGACTGCAATCATTCATCTAATCGTAACCTGAAGCCAAGGTCATCCATATGCAGATAATTTATAATGTATTGTCTAAGTCTTATGACCCCTTAGCCAAGAAGGTTCTCCAAGTCATCAAAAATGTGTGTGTTGGGAGGGGGCATCATTATATATTTAGGTTCCATCTGGTGGGCCCACTGAATCGAAGATAAAAAAAATAGTGTGAATTATAGCAGAGGGACACAAAACCCATAAGTTCCGCAGGTCTATCTAGCTGAATAGATACCCCCAGAAGTCAAGTCCATCTGAAGGCGAGGGAGTTGACAAGTGGCTTTTCAGAGCTGTCATTCAAGTCCGTGACACTGGGAACTGATTAATTAAGTCATATCAACCAAACCTAACTGAGATGCATCTGCATCTAGAGGGCCTCTATGTACTCAAATTTACTAAAATTGCAGGACATTTGACAGGTCACAACACCTTTATAAGTGACCATCAATTTGCTGTAAATGGATACCCTACCTGTATTTGAAGACTTGTCTCAGGAGTTGCTCCATGGTGGGCCTCAGGGTTGCAATGCAGTTGAAATTACATCATGCTCCAATGGCCACTTGCTTAGTGATAAAATAGTGAGATATTATTATGATGTCTCTGGGATTCTCTATTAAGCTTGACATCAGATGCAGAGTCAGATGCATATAATAATTGTACGCTGTTGTGATTGCCAGATTTTACAGACTTGACAAATAAAATATTTAATACCTATTATTACCCTGTTATCACATTCTTTAAAAGAGATACATTGTGTCATATTGCCTTGGTTAAACTATATACATTCAGTTATCAGCCAGCATACACAATGGTATTATAATTGTGCAAATAAAAAATATATTGTTTATTACAACATAGCAAAGAAAAAGCATGGGTGAAACAAACATTTGCCTTATTTCACAAACAAGAGCAGGCTACTGGCATCACAGAAAGGGTCATGTTCATAATGGAAAGGAATGGGAGCGGGCACTGGAAATAATTGCTGTGCCATACTGCCTTTGAAGCCATTTTTTACAAATCTCCGATAACGAGGAGGGCCCCCAATGTAACAAATGAAAACAAAGGGCAACATCACAGAATATGATAAGAGTGTAAATGTAAGAGTGAGTGTGTTAGAGAGAGCATGAGTGAGAGTGTGAGAGCATGAAAGCACATGAGAAAGTGAGAGCATGAGTGAGAGTATAAGGTAGTATGAGTGAGAGTGTGAGACAGCGTGAGTGAGAGCATGAGAGTGAGAGAACATGAGAAAGTGAGAGAGCATGAATAAGAATAAGTGAAAGCGTGAAGAGCATGATTAAGTGAGAATGTGAGAGGATGTGAATAAGAGTGAGTGTGAGTGAGGAGTATAAGGGAGCATGAATAAGTTTGAGTAAAAACATGAGAGTAAAAAGCAACAAAATGCAAACAAAATGATGAGAGATAGGGGTTATGCTTTGCCATCATGAATATCTGTATCAGTATATAGTTATGGGAGTTATGGCGTACCATTGTCAGTGTCTGGCTCACTCTATAATGATAGGAGTTATGCTGTACAACTGCCTGTATCTGGATATATAATTATAGGAGTCCTGCTGTTTCACCATCTGTGTCTAGATGCATAACTTCCAAAGTTAACTTTACTATCCCATTGTCCCTTATGTCCCATTAACTTAATTCTCTGCAGTTCTCACATAATTAATTTTCTTGTTATTTATCTACTTGCTGTGCTACAAATGTATCTACTGCATACCAAGGCTGTGTGGTCATGTTGGTGAGAACCTGCTGACCTAATCTGTGCCATAATAATAATTAGGCAGAGCTAAATTATGCTAATTATTTGGGTTGGACAGAGTGGGCGGTGCTTTGTGGGCTTTGTGGGCGGTGCAAAGTGTCCCTGGAATTTTTTTCACACATTGGCACCTATGATATACCCTAACTATAAAGACATGTATATATGGTCCCATTTCCGGAAAATATAAATTAAAAATTATTTTGTTAAGCGGTACAAATGTAATATATTATTCATAGGTTTCACGGAGCATATGTTTTGAAATCGCCCATGGCTGTCTGTGATACTTTGTTCCACACCATATCCCCCCAATTCTTTGCAGCTTAACTTTTTAAGTAAATCGTTGAATGTCTCTCCTTTGTTGGCAGAGCAGGTCACGACAAACAGATTATTGTTCTGTTCATTCTATTCCCTTTTCAAAATCACATGCTTTATTCTCCAAGCTCATCAAATCCTTCTTTAGTCTAATGCTAAAAGATTATATGGGGAAAATGGTTTGGTGCTCATAGAGTTGATCACTTTGTGAACACGTAATAATTAATAGAAAAATGAGCAGTCGCTTTTAAATTACGAAGGAAAAAAATCTTCACTTGTTGGTTTAGTTTGCTCTTAGCGGACTAAATTGGATAATAATTGTTTGCTTTATTGAAACATAATTGCTTAATTACCTTAAGTGATTTTGTTTTAGACATACAGTTCATTTCATATGGCTTCTGTTTATCATGTTATTAAAAAGAAAGTTATTAAGCAAATGGCATTCAGGGCTCCAAGAACAGTGAAATAACTTTTACACCACAGCTGTGCTTTTCCCTGTTGACATCATCAGATTGTGACAAACACAATGAAATACCCAGCAGCCTCCAGGGAAATTATCACATAATATAAATAATACATATCTGAAGAATAATTAGGGAATTAGTAGGCGAACAATATGAGGGTCAGCATACTTATAAATCCAGGAGAAAATGCTTTGTTTATGTGTGTGGATTAACCCCCTATACAATTGAGTTCCCAGTGTCTATATAATAATCATGTCAGAAGTAGAGGAGAATGAAAAAAATGAGAATTCATATCATAAAGTGGTAAATCTCAAATATAAATATTTGTCGGGCACTAAAAAAAACCCCACAAAATGATCTGCACATCAAAAATTGCAGTATGACATCTGCACCTAAAAGCCATTATACAGCAAGTGATATATTCAATATTGCACCTTATTATTATTTATTATTTTATATAGCGCCATCATACTCCGCAGCACTGGACAATGGATAACCAGGACATAATAATTTGTGAGATGGGGCAGAGGGGGGCAGTAAGATGGGGCAGAGGTGGAAGATAGTGAGAAGGAACAGAGGTGGTAGATAGTGAGAAGGGGCAGAGGTGGAAAAAGGCAGTGAGAAGGGGCAGAGGTGGTAGAATAATTTGGCTCATTTAGTCTGGTCATTTTTCCTGATGTAGATATTCAAATCGCAATTAGTCCTTGGTCTTGTGTTAGATTCTGGATAGCTTAATACCTATTCCATGCATGTTTAAATTCCCTCACTATTTTAGCCTTCTGATGGGAAGCCGTTCCACGTATCTACCACTCCTATGGTAAAGGAAAACATAAGTCCTGAGTCCCTGACCTACCTCTTTATGTTACATAACGTGCTGTGCTGGTGGCAGTTTGGGTCCTATTTTTCGAAAAGGGTAGGGTTCAGCAGGGTAACATAAAGTCTTGTCTTATGAGACCCATTAGTAGTGGCATAGCTTTACGCAGGGTACGTGATTTACATGAAAGAGGGAGAGGGTGTTTGTGAGTGAACTAGTGTGGGAGTAAGTGTGTTTAGTGTGAGTGTATATATATGTTAGCATTAGTGTGTGTGTGTGTGTTTGTGTATAGGTGTCTCACTCATCTCCTCCCTCGATTTCTCAGATTTTTCACTTTTCCTTCCTTTTTTTCATCCCACCTCTTGTTTCTCTTTCATCAGGATCTAGAACCTCACCTCGGAGATGTCTGGGTACTAACACACACTTGGACACTCACACTAACACAACACTGCGGCTAACACTAAGGCTAACACACCCAGACTCTGATGAGTTCAAAAAGTTTATTGAGGAATATGATTACCCGCAGTCCAACGGGGGTGTTAAGAGGGCCGTCCAGATCACCAAGCAGATCCTAAAGCAGTAGGATCCTTACCAGTCCTTCATGCTATATAGGCCCACCCTGCTGCAGGCTACCTGTGCCAGTCTGGCTCACCACGTTTGGACCACTAAATGAACTGTCCCTCAATGGAATCTCAGGGTATCAGCATGTGGTGATCTTCCGTGTATGGTGAACGAGAGGGATGAAAAGAACTCCTAAAGACTCCTACAAAAGACATTCACCAGACCCACCAGATTACATATTTGGTGATACCTCTTTTCTCTTATCTCCCTCTTTTCTCTTGTCCCTCTCTTCTGTTTTCTCTTATGTCTCCTTTCTCTTTTTTTATCTTTCTTTTTCTCTTGTCTCCTTCTCTCCTCTTACTTGTCTTTCCGTTTTTTTTCTGTCTCCGTACTCAAAATAAATTGTTGTCAGTTATAAAGCCCTAGTCACACCCCAGTTGCAAGTACCACTAAGTAGCCAAATACAATGGCTACTCCAGGCTAGAGTAAAACAAACATATTTCAGATGGTAAACCATAATCTTCAAACTAGAGCAACTCAGCAGCCAATTGTCTTACTACTCCCATTGCCAGGTCTCCACTGGATGCCAACTCAATGTTATGAGGGTCTGAGGTTGCAGGTTTTCTAATGCAGAGAAAATATTGGGTCTGCCAAGAGTACGATAAGACAAACAAAGTTTTTTAAAAAAAAAAGAAACAAAAACATATTAGACCATCACATACATGGTATTACAAATGTGCTTACTGGGTAAACTTGGTCTTTCCTCTAGAATTTACAGACTAAGACTATTTGATACATTAGGTAAGAAGGGCCCTGTTTGCAAGCTTACACTCAAGAGGAAATGGGGTATAGAGATACAGAAAGTATTCAGAAAGGAGAGAGATAATGCCATAGATGTGGATGTTGCATTAGTGGTAGATGCGTTCTAGCTGCAAAGATTGCATTCTTCTCTGAGATTTTTCTTCAATATTGAGAGGGAGGATGAAAGCTGGAGATTAGGGTTAAGTGAGTTTCCGAGGTATTGTGCATTACGGGTGAAGTCTTGTAAGCGGGAGAAGGAAAAGGTGATACGTAACTCCACGGGAAGAACATAAGGATCATATATGTAAGTATTTTGTTTTGAAGGCAGAAATGTATAGATGAGCAGTATTATAGAGGGCTTATATGTTAGTAGAAGGATGTTAAACTTAATTCCTGAGGTAATAGTGGCCAATGGATGGCTTTACAGAGTGGGAAGAAGAAGAAGAAGATAAGCCTAGCATTATGGATAGATTGCAGGGGAAACAGTTGAGACAGAGGAGTGCCAGCCAGAATAGTGTTGCAATAGTTGAGGTAGGAAAAATTAAGGTAATGAACCAGGGGTTTTGTTTTCTTCTTAGACAAGGCATTTGGGGATGTTTTTTAGGTACAGGTGGCAGGATCTCACAAGGGATTGTATGTGAGGAATTAAATTGAAGGTTGAGTCAAAAGTGACCCGAAGGCATCAAGTCTGGTTAGTGGGAAAAATAGCCGTGTTGTTAATGGTGATTGGGAATCCAGGTACTGTGGCGGAGATGCAAGGAAGGAAGACAATGAGTTCAGTTTTAGGTAATATTGATCCAGACAGAAATAGCAGACAAGCAGCTGGTAATGTGGACATGAGAAAAGGAGAGAGATCATAGGAAGACAGGTAGATTTAAGTATCATCTGCATAAAGATGATATTGAAAGCAAAATGAGTCGATCAGTCTTCTAAAGACATGAGGTGTAAAGAGCGAAAGACTGATCCGTTGCTGATGTCCGCAGAAAGTGGAAAAAGTCTTGAAAGACAGAGTGACAGAGAAAGAACGATTAGACTAACTTTGTAAAATTAATATAAATGTTGTATTTTAAGTAAAACTGTGGAATAAACCATACTTGGACGAAAACTAATTACTCTTGACTTAGCTTGTAATTTCTTGACTTACTAATGTTTCCTACCGCCTTGTAATTTTAAGGTTAATTTGGCTTATCTTTTTCTGGTAATTATTTATGATGTTGCATGATACACATCCCTAGAACGCTACAGTATAAAACTCTAAGCTATGTGGGGTTAAAATATGTCACAAACAGGGATAAAAGTACACAGTCCGAGGTGGCACTGCTAAAATAAAACAGTAAGTATTATTTATGGCAACATATCCATCAATGCTTAATCTCCACAGCATTTTCTCCCTTACTGGGATAGCTAAATGTCAATATATATGTAGCCATAAATAAGTCTTGTCTTTCTTTATAACACTACTAAGCCAGTTTGGGCAGACTCACAATACAGCAGTTACTCTTGAATACATTGAGTTTCAAAACAGTTTCACTACTTATCCATTATACTTCATAGCCTCACTCCCATGTTTTCCTGGCATGCTTTGCTGGGTAACACGTGCCTTAATTGGCTCGATTGCTAAAATAACTCCTGGGTCCTTCATGTCTCCATATTTATGTCCACAACTTACAGAAAACAGAGAGCATTATATCTTTAATTAAAATCAGTAAGCATTAATGTCACAAATGTATGTTTGTCTTCAAGAGCAGAATGTTATTAGAGAAATTGCACTTTTCGATGTTAATACTGAATCATACATAGCTAGAATGTTAAATGTGCATACTTGTGAAAGAAATGAAGCCGCAGCTCTGGAACTCTCGTGGCTGGGAACTTCCTTTTGGAACCTAACATCCTTGTCCCTGAGAACCCCAGGATTGACGCTGCTCCCTCCGGATCACCTCGAAATAGTGACTCTTTGTCAGGTGGGCATTGCTGGCCAAAGAACTGCATTGAGGTGCCGGCCTGTATTTGGGGTGCGTGTGGGTATAAGAGCTTGACCGCGAGATAAACTATATGTGGCTGGTCTCCAAATGTTTCCAGGGCTGCTTTTCAGTCCCAGTCCGGCCCTGAAAGGAACTGGCGTGCAAGGAAGATAAGCCTAGCTTTATATGTTCTTGTTTGTGGAGCCAGTACCAAAATAGAAATTAGTAAAATAATAATCATCATGATTTTATTTTCATTCAGGGGTAGGGGTAATTTTTAAAAAAATGTTAATGGCAAGGACCATGGGAAGCAAACATATGCTACCAGTCACAGGCATTACGTTAGTCTACATGGAATGTTGACCCATCACTATAAGATAAGAAAATTGTGTGTACAGGCTATCACCTGTAGGCCCTGTTCATGAGACCTATCTTGGTGACTTTCTTGGTTGATGGGGATTTTGATGGACTTAGGGGAGCTCAGTTCCTGTGATCATTTTAATCTAATGCATGGTGTCATCTGACAGATACAAACTTCTTGTGTCTTACCAAATAATATGCAAATAGTACATAATGAGCTCATCGCATACATATACTATTGAGATGTCTTACCTCTGTGTCTATTTATTATTCAGATAAACTGACAAGCGATTTCCTGAGGGACACAGTAAGCACAGGATGTTTTGTGATAATAAGGACATACTGGTTGTGCTTGTAATATAAATCATGTCAATATAAAGCATAGTATTTCATGATATTCAATCTTGTATGATAGTCAACATACATAGAACATAGATTAAAAACAGGGTGACACACATTGAATTCACAATTGGACAAGATAAAGTGCTATATTGAAACACATGCATTGTCGTAATGCTACCAGAGGGGAGTCTAAGTAAACTTATTGAAAAATATGAAAAACCTGCCAATTTTTTCATGATTTCATCTGTAAAAACTATACATACCAAGTGCAAATGTAAAAAAATACATTTGGTTATCTGTCCTGATTTTGTAGTTACCATCATTTATTTTAGTTGTTACATGAGTAAGTATGAAGGCTGCTGTTGTCCCCCCCACTGATCGCGGTGAGAATGAAGGTTTGGGAGGTTATAATATTATGTCTCCCTCCTTAAGTGACACTATTGTGGGAACATTACCTCCTCCACCCTACTACTATGGGAACCATAGCAGCTGCCTCTATTGCCTAAAGAGCCATTTTGAAGTACTTTGGTATACATGGTCCTGCCCCTGTGCCTCAAGGCAAATGGAAACACACACTGACCATAGTTGGTAACTTTGTTAATGAGCTGGCCCTTCAAACATTAATCCCTTAAAGTAGCCCATCACAATCATTCAGTTGTAGCGACTCCCTTACGGTTCAAATAATCATCTTCCGGAAAACAGGAGGGTGTAAGTATATTTGCAATTAAGTCATTTGTTTTTCAGCAGGGCTTTTGAATATGGTTTGCACATCCCCGTTGGATGACTTGATACCAATACATAATATCAAGAAACAGCCCTTGTGCTGTGTTATTGTAATACCTGACAGTTCCCAAGTATGACTACAGCATCTAAGCTCTAATAACAAGAGCTCAGCTTGCCAGACATCCTGCACTGCCAAGCACCCAATGTCTGTGTTACATGGGGCAGAAGAACCACCTGAGAACATAGAGATGATCACAATGGGGACAGTTGAGGGAATGGAATTCAGGGGCATTGAGGGCAGTTGCATATGCATGTTCAGGGCCAACTTGCACATTCATGTAGCTCTCAAAAAATAGATATACATTTTTTCATGTTGAAATCTATTACAGAAAATCTTTGCTAAAATGCCCTTTTATTGCAAAAAAGGATCGAAGCCTATTTCTTGGTGTATAGTAAATTATAGCAGAATAAGATGTCTGTACAGACCAAGGATAGCTGTGATGAGACATTGCACAAGCCGTGCAGCATGTGGTCACATTTCTAGTTACGCTTAATGGTAATATGGATAAGCTTGCAATGCATCAAGGGACCAACCTGGTATAAAACGGGATGTGGAACTGTGATAAATCCTTACTTCTTGCCCTACAGCAAATTTTCCCCATGCTCAGGTTTTTTTTTCTGCAGCCAAGCTTTATAAATCAGCTCTCTAAGGATTTTTCAAGGTATCTCAAAATTGTAGAAAGCATATTGAACACCTCCACTTGATTGCAGTCCCAATCTGCGGCCCTCCAATCAATACATGAATAAAATTTCTCCCATGAAACCCTCCAAGAATCATCATCTAAACATTTGTGCTTTTCCTGGAACTTGCCTCAAGCACCACACATTTTTATGACTTTCAGAAACTAACTGGCTTGCAGGTAAGTTTTGGAAAAAAAGATTTTGCACGTCTTTATCATTTTCACCAAGATACGATTGCAGCTTCTGTTTATCCGACAGCGAGTTTGCTAATTGGAATCATCTTCTTCTCACTTAAAGCTTTGTCAATAAAGAATGTTATATATCACTGTTTATATTTTAATGGGATACGATCAAAGGCTTTTCAAATACTATGAACAATATATAACCTGACCTGATTTATAATTGACTGAAAAAAGGCATTTTCCTTTACTTATATGAAACAATGGGCTAGGTGTACTCATGAACCAGAGATGAAGTCACATCAGTCGCCACACCGTGTGATTATTTATGGCATGTTAACAGCAAGTGTATATAAAGTTATTGAGAATGATTTAAATTGTTTCATCACGGTGATGTCATCTGGCAGATTATCCAGTAGGATCCTGCCTCTAAATATCCCAGGTCTTGGGTCTCTGCTAACTACATCCTAGAGTCACAATGGCATGGAGAAATGATGGAGAATAAACAGAGATAACTTAGCAATTGTCTCTTTGCGCATATAGTAATGCGAGTGTAATTGAATTCTCAATCTCCTGAGTTCCGTATGGCATCTATCTCAATATGTTTCAGATTTTACAGTTTTTCGTGAAAGATGTCCTACTAGATAATATTTTTTTTCTTCTGAAACCCTAAACCCATATTTACTGTTATTTCCGACCCTCGGCCCCTGCTTTTGGCACACCACCCCATTATTCATGTCTTTGACTTTCAAATTCCCTTCTCTCTCCTTATCAACTTTCCTTTGCCCTTCTTCAGTTCACCTCCAGTAGTCTTTCTCTTTGTTGCCCTACCCTCTTCTGAATCCTTTTCTTGTGGGTCTCCAATTTTCATATGTTTTTCCCTATTACTCTTTCTCAATCCCTCTAGAGCATTATGCACCCTTCCACAAGCTCCTTTGTCTGTCCCGTCTCCTTAACCTATTCATTGTGAGCACATATTAAAAGACTCAGAATGTGAAGGTACTACAGGTGATTTGATATAGTAGCTCACCAAACGCCATCTAGTGACTAAAAACCTAACTCTCAATGTGATTCAAAGACACTGTAAGAGGACAGAGGAACAGTCCCCTTTCATACCGAAGAGTAGTCGAGACAGCCTGGCATCTCTCTTTACAATCACCCTTGGTAGTTCCTTGTCACTTTAAAGTGGCTTTAATACCATTGATATTCTAAAATGATTTTTAAAATGCCTTCCAGCTTGTTTTAACAAGGGCCTCCAAATATTTCGATTCTGTTCAAGTCTAAATTGTTCTGCGATGCACTCCTTGTTAGGATCTGTTTATTCATTACACAGAGCTGTGAGCTATGATGGTGCTATATAAATGAATCAATAACTAATTCTCAAAGGGTTACCTATAGTGTCTCATCTCCCCAACCTGCCCATTTATGAGGACTATGCTTGGCTGGCACCGCCTCTGTAGCATGCTGTACCCAGTGCCACACATGCTTAAGAGGTCGAGCCCCAGGATATGATGTCACACCCTGGCGCTCAACAGCAAGAATGGCAGCCACAGAAGTGGCTGGGGGCGCTGCCATGTGCCAGATCTGAGGTCATGCCCAACTTAAATAGATAACTTCTTGTTTCACGTTTATTTTGCTGTTGTCTTTATTTGGCTATAATTTAGTCTTCCAGACCCTCGTAGCAGTTGTGAAACAGTGTCAAGCTATTTAAGTACCTTGGGGCTGGGGGACTCCGAAGACAAGCGTTGCAAAGTAGCTGATTAATTCTAATGCTAATAGGCCTGTGCATTTAAAATTAGTTCCGTTAGGATTATTTGTCGCTCCTTGCTATTGGGTTCCAGATCTATTGGGGTTCACATAGAGCAAGGTTTTAAACTTAATTGAAACATGTAAGAAAAAATATTATGGAAGACCGAGCCTAACAAAACAAGAATGGGCTGTTATGAAAATCATTTTTCCACACTTGTCGACAATGGGACAATATTTTTGCTTAGGGATCCTAACAATTTAGAACTGCCTTTAAAATTGAGTAGTGCATTTTTAGAAGACATGATTAAAGAATAAAGGCCGACCAGCACAGGAGACATGTAACATGAGGTCATGTCACCAATTAAAATGTTCATTAAAACAAGTAGGGTTTTAGGCAACAGGGACCATTTTCCAGGACACTCAATATTGGCACTCATTGGATAAACATAATTGTTGAATTGACCTGTGTGGATTTATACAGGCAGCTTGAAATATGACCCAGAAGAATCACTGCAGATATATCAGCATAGTAATACCAACAAGCCCTAGAGGAACATATAAAGTGGTCTGCGAAAGAATAACTTTGACAAGCTATAAAAAGTGATCATGTGGCAATAAAAAGTTATCATGTACATCCTATTTGTTGACTTTTATGTCTGCTCCCTTTGAAATGCTTTACAAAAAAAAGCCTGATGTAGCAGGGTATAAAAAGCTGTTCTGCACTGTAAAATTTCATCCTGGTGCCAGCCGTAGCACGGAGCCCTTATATGTTATCTGTGTTTTTATGGGAACAGATGACAATTATAGGTCACACTAAAATTGCCTTCCCTTCTGCGACGCCGACCTTCATTGTTTACATTATTAAATGTACGTCTTCTGTCAAACAGAAAGAAGTGTGTGTGTGGTGGGGGGGTGATCTTTCAAAAACAAAGATTAAGTTAAAATGTTCTGCGTTTAATAGCCAAGTCTGTAGTGGACCACACATCATTTTTTTGTAAACACGCCTGGAAAACTAAAAGCAGACAGTGGAAAACCTTTGCACTCTTGGGGGAAGGCCCATGAGTTCTGGAAGAATTATGTTCTAATACAGTATCTCTGCTGCATTAACAAAGAGGACACAACAACAGAGCTCTATTAGGTAATGATAAGCACTATCTATTTATTGATAAACGTAGCCCTGCCCTGTGAGATGTTAAACATTCGTCAAACTCAAAATCTGAGTGTGCACTGTGAATTTCAGTTTATTTAAGCTTCTTCAATAATCAAACCTG
Source organism: Spea multiplicata (assembly GCA_009364415.1). NCBI lineage: Eukaryota > Metazoa > Chordata > Amphibia > Anura > Pelobatidae > Spea > Spea multiplicata. Next base: position 41,434 of record VKOC01016922.1, read on the forward strand.
CTCTGTTTTTGAATTATATTTTAACAAAACATGCAAACATTTATTAGAGTTTTCAAGGGGGAGTGGCGGCCAGAAGGCATATATAGTGAACCTAATACCACTGCAGTTTTCAGTGAAAATCAGTTCCTAAAATCAAAAAGCCATGCACACATGAACACCCAACTATAAAGTCCTTGTGAACATGTGATCTGTATATTTCGGTGCCATACCCGACCCCAGCTGGTGTTATAAACGTTTTTTCTCCACCCATCAGCCATAGGCTAGGACATTTTAGGCAGGGAAAGATACAAAAAAAAAGGTGTATTGAAGGATCTGTGAATATGCTTCCAGCTCACTAGCCCCGGCAGACCACACCAGGTGACTGTGATAGTAGCTAGGACTTCTCAACCTACTTGGCCTTAAGGCCAAAGGAGCAAGTTTTCCCTTTATCATAAGTACTCGACCTTTGAGCATGCTTTCCATTTATTTTTTTTTATTGAGCAAAAAATCAACTGACAATACATGATCAAGTCAGACATAGTATAAGCATCAAAGGGCAATTCATTTAATGTACAAACTCAAACTTTACATTATACTCAGAAATACAGTAATAGCAGAATACTACACATTTTCAGATACGGTGCATGGTTTGATATACTAGAAACAGACCTAGAAAAATGTGGGACTAATTCTCGCGTTCTAGACTGTCCATACCATCCAGTTTTTTTTATTGAAGCCCCAAGGTCACTACTCCACTGTAAAAAAAAAAAAAAGAAATGCAAAAATGTGACATTTAAGGGCCACAGTGAGCACCAGATCCCCCAATCTTTTCCATTTCAGAGGACACTTTTAAATCAGCATACCAAACTTTATCATAAAGGCGTCCAGAAATGTGATAAAAACTTTTGACCTTCATTTACTTTGCCATTGAAGTGTGGTTAGTATTTCTCTAGGAGCATTCAACAAGTGGACTCACCAGAGGTCCTTTAGTTTTGAATGAGAGTTGATATTGAGAGTGCATATAATTTGCTCAACAGCGTTTCTTTTATTTATTTACCAACAGCCAGTAATCCAGCCCAGATCACACATTATAACACAGAGTGATATAACAAACTAAGCGTAGGGGATATATGCACAGAAAGGTTTATCCACCACCATCTATTACATGTCTTGAGCAACACAGGCACCTTCATTAAAATGTAATTTACAATTAACGTCACTGTTTCAGCAAAGGAAATAGCACAACCAGATTCTTGCTGTTCACTCTTCAGTGGGCAACGATTTAAGGAGACTATGTTGTCCCCTTGGAACAATAAGACACAGAGAATGGTCACATGTCACATCTGTGATTGCTAACCCACTGCCAGAAGTTGAGAACAGTAGGCTGTAGTGTGGATATCTGATGCCAGGCTGCATTTTATCCTGCTGATGATGGATGGCAGGGTCAGTTACTTGCTGTATTACTTTTTCTCTCTGTGGCATGCAGTCTGCTTCTCGTGTGCAACTCTGTGAACAGCTCTTCCCCACCCCTTCATAATTATCTGCTCTCAGATATGTGTCCTGTGTGCCTCTGTTGGTAACTGTAGAAATGGCTGCTGTATTAAATTAGCTGGAAATCTGAATCCAGATCTGGACAAGAGGAATTTGGAACATAACCATCATTTTCCCTTAATCTAACCAACTAAGAATGATCCACTGTTCCGCAACGCCCATGTGTCTCATTTCTGCAAATTTTTTTGTTATAGCATTTTATGAACTATTTCACTAAAATTGCTTTCCCTTTTAACCATCTACCTACCTTCTTAGACAGATGATCAGTTATTTGGATTACAAGTAGTTGCTGCTTTATTTTGTATATTACAGAGACTATACATTTTTAACTTTTTGGTGTTCAGAAAAGGATTAAGACAACTTTACATAAAATAAATTAAGGACTACGCAATCATCATCTAAGGAAATGTAATAAAAAAACAGTTACTTACCTTTTGATGCTCACTTCCTGCAGTTCCAGAATGTGTTGATGGAGCCTCACTCACTTGGAAGCTGTGTTTCCAGATTTTCTAGCCATTTTGGGTAAATTCCCTAGAGGTCTTTAATGAAAATCCAAATGAGTAAAATACTAACACAACCAGGAAAGACCAAGCATTACAGCTATAAGTCCTATCTTGAGTGCTTTCTAACATAGAGCAAGTAGAGCAAGGTATTAATTGTAGTCTAGTAAACCTTAAATATGTTGAATAATCTCTGTAGTCCAGACATGGATCATTGTCCCTAGAAAAAAATTACTGACACTGACAGGGACTATAAAGGTAAAATATATAGGTATTCATGCAGATAACAACTGTCTTATAAGGGAGTTAGTGTGGTATGGTAATGGAGAACTTTTCTTTGTGCGGACTCACCATACAGCAGGTTCTAAAGTGTTGACTATTGTCAGTCAAGCTGGTCCAGACTTACAGGCATTCTTGCCCCCCATTCTCAATGTATGGTGGACTGAGTCCTCTCTACCAAACAATACTATATACCTTACTGAATAATAAGTTCTCCTCATAAGAGAGAAGGAGAACCATCAGTGAGAAGTGAGAACCACTGCTTAGCTACTTTCCTGACTGCTGCCTCCTGACAATGTGCAGTTGATCCACCTGTTCATGTTCTTTTCCGCCTTTATGCCACATTTAGTAATAAACTTATACAGCAGCTCATAAAAAATCTGTAGAGCATAATGTGGTGGACATTGCCACGTCATGCATAACATGGTCCTGCTCAAACAACCTTACAATCTGGTATAGTCAAAAATATCATGTCTGTTTCTTCCATTGGAGCGAATTCTAGCTATATCCTCATTATAAAATAAGTCCTACATTACTAACTCCTGTAACTGGGGTGGTTAGGGTTGCCTAAAAATAGGATTTAGAAATAATTACAACATTTTTATAAATAGTGAGACTGGATTACATCCAAGCCACCATGAATGTAAAGTGTTGTGCTCTGCTATTTGCAAAATCTAATAAAAATGAAATATATATATATCTATATATACACGTATCAGTTTAACTTTTTACTTCCGAATGTATTCCATATTATTACTTTTTCATGAATTGAGACATTTATTAAAGGCCACCCAATAAATGCACTGCTGTGTTTAAATGATTGTCATTTGAGCACAGAAACCTGGCAAAGTGTAACATAAGTAACATATTGTTTTAGAAATAAGAAGAAACATTCTCCAAAGCTCTAGGCATTTTGGGTTATATGCCGTTACTAGGCCAAAACATTATTTTTCAGTCACTGAAAGTGTATGCTATTAGGGAACACAATGTCTACGTTATTGAAGTTACAGACAACTCACTTTGTATCAGTGAAAGAAAAAGAATGTTCTTTAAAATAGACAAGTAGTTTGACTTGTAGTGTTCAGAGTTCCCTAGTGAAAGGTGATAATATATAAGAAAGAAGAAGAAGCTTTCTGCCAAAATAGGTAAAAGCTTGGCCTAAGCAGAATTTAGGACACACGATTTAAATCTCCATTCACAAAACAGAACAGAGTTGGCTTTATTCCATTGCTATTCCAAAAATGCATGATATCCCCTAACCTGTGGTTATAGTATTCCACCAAGATACTTCATAACTACTGCTAAAAGAAAAAAATATATTATTTAAGCGCAACCGGAATGGCAGAAAAAGAACTTTGTATTAAAGAATGCATTTTACCTTTGAATTGTTTGTAATTGCAAATAATTCTATTGTTTTCCAGTAAAATTGTGGTTATGATGCATTTAAAGTGACCTCAGCAAGATTTTTTTTTTTGTTCATTCTTTTTGCCATGGGCATACTATATGATGAGGCCCTTGCTGAACTTAATATAGTTTTAATGGTCTGGGGAATTTATTGATCTCTTAAAGAAGTAGAGCATTATAGGATTCTTACGCTCTTGTAGCACAAGAAGAATGCAGATAATTACATCTGAAGAGATTTTTTTTATTAGAACAACAATCCTTTCATTTATACAAACCCTTAAAAGCCTTACTGATTATAAAATAAAAGTAATAAATGGAAACACTAGATATAAAATGTCACACACTACTGACAGCTGTCTCAATGCTAAAAGTTTATTCCTAACATTGTATCGTATCATTAAGAATCATTAACAGCTATTCACCCCAGTAGAAACTCCAACTCTGTATTCAGGACAGCCATATGGAGAGATGTGGAGTAAATCTTGTCTAAACTCATAACAATTGCGGTTTAAACATGACTTTTCTTAATGAGGAGCTGAATCCTATTCTCCTCAGCTACTGTCCCAAGAAAAAGCTCCATGCATGTTTTCATCTCTAGGATTCAAAATATTAAGACCTGTTAAAAAGCAATTTAAAGATGTATAACTTCCCAACACAGATTTATCTTCCCTGCTATCTTGTGGACCACTCAGCCGTTCAGTGATGTTACTCTTTCCTACTTAACAGTGGTACTACCAGCTGAAGCAGCTGACATAGGGCCACGGAGGAGACATCTGTGTCACTGAGGGACAGGTGTCATAATCCCTTAGCTACGCACCTTGAACTTGGGTATGTGGAGTGGGCTGATAAGGATTCACCTCCTGGTTGCCAGGAAAATACCAGTTATTTTGCTAGAAAGACGAGTGGTCCTTCTGATACTAGAGCTGTTGGGTTAACGGATCACAGAGAAGTAGCTAAATCTGTCCTGAGTACTTCAAGAGGTCTCAGTCCAGGCCACTGCAAACAATGTTTCATATTAATGACAGGCCTATTGACTGTGCTCTTGTGAAACACCGAAACATCCAGTTACTTATAATAAGCCAGGTTGACAAGAGTGATTGCTAAAGCACACTAAAAAAGATGAACCCAAGAGGTACACATACATGTGATGCTAATCAATACTTTGTAAATCCTCTTCTGGATATGAATACTGTTGATTACCATTGACGGATATCATATTCTAACCTAACCCTGTTCACATTGTGATATCTCAAATATATTGTGTATTCATAATGTCTGTCAATTACGCAGAAACATAATCTTCTTGTTACAAATTAACAAAATTAGAACAATTTGGCTTATTATGCATGCTTATCAAATGACTTTCAGATTGTATTTGCCCACTATCTGTTGCACACCACGTATACTTTGACTGACTTCATACAAAAACTCTTCATCTATCTGCCATGAATTAAATGTTTATTTTAATAGGAGGTCGCAAAGGTTTCAGGGAATGCCTCATCTGGAAACTTGGCCCATCTAGCTATAATTTTCTTTGAAGACAGAATTTCATTCCATAAAGCATGAAAACATTTGAACTATTTTAATTAATAGGATTGTGCTGTAAGAGCTCACTGTGGGTTATAGCGCAACCTAATATTTTACAGCTATCTCTAATAAACATAAACATTAAAATAGATCTTGGATCGCAATCAGTCACAGTTTTGTTTCGTTTTTTAAATACTTTTTCCCAAAAAATATTTGGAAAAAAAAATTGTCATCATTAAGAAGTCACCTTTCCTACAAGCTATTTACTGCTGTCTCATGCATTCCCCATGGTACTTGCTCGAATACATTATGTTGATAGGGTCATCACCACCATGAACATGCTTATGGCAATAAAACACATAGTCTCTTCCATGTTAACATTATCTATATTTTGCCCTTAGGATCCCAGGAGGCCTCATTAAGTCTTGCCTTGGAAAAACATGGATCAGTCTGTTTTAAATCCAACGTTTATATTGACTGAAACTAACCAAGTAATACCAGGATTACTGTAGACTCAATAGATGATTGGTAAACTAGAAGTTTTTTTGTCATCACCAGACACCATTATACATCATTGCTATCTAAATTTGATCACTCTATGTGAGACGTAAGGTTGATGATTGACCTTACTGATTATTATACAAGCTTAAACACCAACTGCAAATGGTAATCACATAAATATTTCTTGTGAGTTATCACCGAATAGTTTCAAAGCATGTAATGAAATGACCTGTCACTTATAGAGCAAATAATTTTTAATAGATGACCAGGTTTCAACAGAACAAGCCATGGACACAATGTCAAATATCCTGAGCATGTCTAATGATAAATTAGACAAATAATACATTACAATAAAGAATTACAGATGTAATGGCAGGCTCAAAGGCCACATCTGTGCACATTACCTAGGGGGCTTCAGATGTTAAGGCCAAGAAGTTTAATTTAAGCCAATAAATGACCCCACAACTATATCCCTTCTAGACTATAAAGGTTATTCTTTTCAGGACTCGTGTAAGGCTGTTTGAGTTTGGGAAATTGGTGGGTTGTTTTTTTGTTTGTGGCCAGTTTTATCTGTGACCGTTGGGTAAATAAAATATTACTGCACGCACATGACTGGTTTAAGCCAACTTAGTACTTGGGTCATTGGTATACCATGGACTCAATGTCTAAATGCTTTTAGATAGGAAATAATCAATACATTGTAAATTTGTGCATAGTGATTAAGGGATTTGATATTTTAGGTAAATTATCTGTTATTGACACAGAATGACGGGGGAAGAAGGGAACATTGACATCACGGTATAAAGCAGATAGATAAAAAAGGAAATGTAAAAGGGGTACAGATTCATCTCTGTACAATAAATCATACAACAAGTTGAAGACATGTCTGAGTAAATACAATAAGGTTTAGCAGTGTAAAGTATATAAACAGATAGAAACTCAAGACCGACATACGCAGACGACAACCCATGAGATCCCCCGCCACCATGGTCCGCGTCTCATGCCTGTAAGGAAAGAAAATTGGGGGGGGGGGGGGTTAGGAGGGGATTTGATATTTCATACATGGATTATTTTATGCATCTAAGCATTTTAGCAATTTAGTAAATTTTTTTTGAATAAGACTTCAAAGGAAAGAGTGATGGGTTTTGGACTGGTTGTCGCTATTACTTATATGGTATTCATTCTGAACATAGGATAAGACAGCAAATATCCTCGTCAACACTGATTGCAGCTAGACATGATGCATCTTATTGTTAATGGTTGGCTATTTACTCCACTTATATTCTCCATAATATGATAGGAGTCTGTTTATGCATTCAGCGTGCAGTGCATTCCCCATGAGAGAGTATTTCCTAGACATTATATTTAACAACATGAAGTGAAAGAGGTGGCAGGATGCAGCTAGAAAAATACTTACTGGAAAAATGTGAAATTGGCAGCCATATAAGAAAAATGCAGATTCAGGGTTTCATTGTCATCTAGTCCATTAAAGCAGGTGAGTAAGTTCACATAATCAATGTTAATTTTTTTCATAGAGGAGACTATGAACCTACTGACTTGGCTAAGAGGCATTTTTAGACTACTTCAACTGTTTGAGCAAAGTAAGTTCTCACTATGACCTTAATGACTTGATCCAGCTCTGCAACTGTACAAGACAGCCCTAGGCCCAGTAATAGGAATATTAGCAAACATTCCGAATTTGTTTAGCCAACATGAGAGATGTTTTATCTATTACTATACATTTATAAAGGCAATGAAATTCATAAAAAAATATTCAGTTCTGGGCACATAAACATGCAAGCTTCTTGCCTACCCCATCTCTCTTCATGCCATTAGCTCCATGATGGTTTTCTTATAGATTCCCTCACACATTATTCTCATTCTCACAAATATAAGATCACTTCAGTGAGAATGCATACACTATATGACTAAAGGTATGTGGACAGCTCACCAATTGCTAACACGCGTATAAAATCAAGCACATAGGCCATCTCCATAGAAAAACATTGACAGAAGAATGGGTTGTACTGTGATTGTAATGGGTTGTAATGTGCTCAGTGACTTCAAACGTAGCACTGTTGTAGGATGCTAGCTCTTCATTAAGTCAACTTGTGAAGTTTCTGCCTTGCTAGACCTGCCAGGTCCACCGTAAGAGCTATTATTGTGAAGTGGAAATATCTAGGAGTAACCATCACCCACGAAGCAGCAGGCAATGCACATTCATAGAGCGGGCTGCCAAGTGCTGAAGCGTGTAGCTCATAAAAATCACCTGTCCTCTGTAGCTATCACTCACTACAGAGTTTTAAACTGCCTCTGGAAGCAACATCAGCACACTCACTGTGTGTCAGAAGCTTTGTGAAATGGATTTCCTTGGCCAAGCAGCTGCACAGATGCTTAAGGTCACTATGTGCAAAGCCAAGTGTCGGTTGGAGTGGTGCAAAGCATACTGCCATAGGACTCATGTTCTCTGGAGTGATGAATAACACTTCACTATCTGGAAGTCTGATGGACAAATATGGGCTTGGCAGGTGCCAGGAGAACGATGCGTACCGGAATGCATAGTGTCTACTGTAAAGTTTGGTAGAGGAGGGATTATAGTCTGGGGCTGCTTTTCAGGGGTTGAGCAAGACCCCTTAGTTCCAGTGAGGGGTAATGTTAATACGACATCATACAGATACATTTTAGACATTTGTATTCTTCTATCTTTTTGGCACCTGTTTGGAGAAGGCCACTAAGTTCCTCCACAGCAAACTTGTTAAACCATGTTTTTATGGCCCTCTCTTTGTGCACAAGGGCACAGTCATGTTGGAAGGGCCTTCTCCAAACAGGTGCCAAAAAGATAGAAGAATACAAATGTCTAAAATGTATCTGTATGATGTCGTAAGCCCTGACCTTAACCCCATTGAACATTATTAGGATGAACTGGAACACCAATTGAAAACCAGGCCTTCTCGTTCAACATCAGTGCCTGACCTCACAAATGCCCTTGGCTTGTGGAAAACCTTCCAAGAAGAGTGGAGTTTGTTATAACCACAAAGGGTGAGCCAACTTCCTATTTCTCATGGTTTTGCATTGGGATGTCCAAAAAGCTCAGATAGATTTCATGGTCAGGTGCCCACATATGTTTGGGCATGTTAGTGTAGTAAGAACCCTGTTACACCTCTGCACTATGCTATATGCCAACCCAACTGTATAATGCAAAACCAAAAATTACTTCATCATGCCTAAGTTTCAGGGTATATGTTATTATAATCATTGTACTTATTGTTTCTACATTGGCGAGTATTAGTGTGATGTAATAATCATTATAATACTATGATTGCCATTTGTTTTTTTTAACAAAGAAATATTAGATTTTGGGCAAAATTCACAGAATCACAAACCTTCCACTGATCTGTAGGACATAATCCATTTCTGGTTCATATACTAAGTGAAATTTACACATTATAATATTCACCAACAGCTGACATTCAAAATTCAATGGACAATTGTAACCACATAGATCCTAACTGACCAACTGGACCTCTCCACAAACACAGAAATAAGGCACCACGTTTGACCAGCCTACAATACCAGACATCACCGACAATATGCTGATGCTAGGACACAAGGCCAACTATAACAGCATTATTCAAACTGAGACCTAGACATATTGGAATCACCACAAGTGGTATTAGATAAACTTGCTCTCAATAAAACTCTATTTTACATAGTATTTCAGCATATTTGATTTGTAAGACTATTTTCCATCGTAATGAGACTATCCAGAGACTCAGCTGGACATGCCAGCTTCTGCAAGAACAAAATTCCACAATGTATGCTCCCTTGTGTGAAAGGATCTATTTTAATTTCCAACAGCACTGAAATAATACACAAATATCACAGCAGACCTGAAAATCAATAGCATCTTGGCTGCCCGGAGTTCTTATCATAATGAAGTTAACCCCCTGAAGGTGAGTTTGCTTAAATTTTATTATTAAGCTCCAGGCACCTGTGAGTAGTGGGTTCCCACCGGACCAGGCTGTGAAAAAAAGAATTATCCATTCTGTGTGCTACTGCAAGGAGTTATATGTATAAACAACATGCTTGTTGCATGGGAGAGAACAATTTGTAAACATGTACATGATTTCCACATGTAAACATGCAACATTTAAACATATGTATGCATAGGAAATATATGTCAAAGAGGGTAAAATTCCAGGACAACAGGTCACAAGATGGTTTGTCAGTGGTTTACACGTAATGTTAATTAGTATCAAAATATTGGGAGGATGAACAACAAGTGTATTAACTTTCTGGAAGAAGGAGGCAGGAAGGAAGTGTGCCCAGAGACGTATCTTGGCTAGGTGCTGCCCTAGGCCTATCCCGAGACAGCGCCTCAGCCACTCTCTGTCACTTACCACCGCAATTGCTGTCTACCATGCTGAGCACATATTTCAACAACATATATGTGGCAGATGTGCTGCCCCCTCCCCAGGACTTCCACCCTAGACCTAGTCAAGAATACACCATTGAGTGTGTCTGTAATTAGAAGGGCTAGCCTTGCAGGGGGCAAAACTAGCCCCGGTAAGACTTAGAGGTGGTGGGAATCGGGGCTGTAACTTCCATGGGGCAAGACTGCTCTCTTGCCCCATGGAAGTTACAGCCCCGATGATGACAGCTAGGGGAGGCTGGAAGTGGGGGATAGGCAGAACCAAATGGCACTCCCCTGCCTGGAGATTGAAGACTCTAGCATGCTCCACATGGGGACTCTTGGTAATACTCAACATATTCCCAGGTATGTAAAGGAACAAAAACCTTTGTCTTCCTAGAATTCTATGTTTCTATAAAGGCTTGATGGGTGGGTGAAATTGATCATGATATATCTGTACAATTATAAACATATCACAGCTGCAATGATTTTTTTAAGCAGCAAGGGTATATTGCTATGTAAGGTTTGACTAGTACACAGACATAGCTGTACACACTGGTAAAAACTTTGCACTAAGCACTAAGGACTTCCATAGTATCTACTGGAATTAGCGTTATCTTAAGAAAAGCATTGCTTGTAGAAAATGGCAATAAGCCAGAGGACATTTTCTAGGACTATATACTTAATTACACAATTTAGTTAATATTATATTTAAATTGAATAAAAGTAATGCCGTAAATTCTGAAAATGTACTTCTGGTTTGGCGAAATATGCTTTTTTCCACTAATGTTTCCTGTTAATGAGCCTTTTGTACTTAAATAAAATGAACTAGTTGTCCAAAATGTTATAATTTTTCCTTATTTATCATTTATTTGTTACCTAGATGAGCAATTGGTGCTTAAAAAGCACGTGTCGAAAATTACCGACATTTATATTTATACAGAGAGTATTAATCCAGTCCGCCTGGTGTTAGGGTCTTCTTCAGGACGAGGTATCCCTTAGGTTATATACTCATGTGTATGTATATATGTATGATGTATGATGAGAGTGAGAGAAAAAGAGAGGCTGAGAATAAGAGGCGAGAGACACGTAACCTAGTATATATGGAATACCTGCCAAGTGTGGCTATTTGGGACCCCAATCTATCTGCCCCTCTCTGTGTTACAGTGCTCTACATTCCTAAAAGTCACCGTAACACGTATAGAAGCAGCCAAAGATTTGTTAATAAATAATTTTTCTAGATGACTAGGTTATATAAATATTAAATATTGATGTGTTACAAAGTCACATGGGTTTCAGTAAAGCCCTATCATCCTAGTCATATTTAACCACATCCCTAAATAATTACATTGCATCACCAATGCATTCTGGAACGCAGTTCTTGTTGAAAATGAGCACCCACATTTTCTACTGAAGCTTAGCTACAATAATTTCACTCTGTTATTGCAGGGTTCCTGTTTTTTTAATTCTGATAATTAGGGAACTACTTTGTGTACTGCTGGTCACATTGTTAACTAGATAGTTCAACTTCATATTATTTATCATTATTTACTGTTCTACACAGTGCCATTAAATTCCATAATATTGCCTGCTCTCAAACTGCTGATACAAGCCTATTTGTTAAATGGAGAAGTGACAGATCAACTGTCACCATACTGGGTAGAAATCAATTTTAGCTATTGTGCAGGCACCTGACTAAGCAGGTTACATGTTTAACTATATTGACGATACAGTGCCTGTAGTTTATAACAATGTAGACGGCGCCTGCCATTGTAGACACATACCTGTCAGGGTCTGTCGACTCAGCAGGTACATCAACAACTTTTTTGAAAAGCTCTAGCTTTGGCATTTAGACTACCTAAGTGTATCCTTACATATTGATTCACTAGTGAAATTATAACTAGTAAGATTATAACTTGCCAGCTCCAGTTCATGCCTCGCGTCTTCCAGTTTTGGGTTTGTGTTGCCATCTTCTATGAAATTTTCAAAAGAAATTGACGGAAACAGTGAAACCCTCTGTCCTTGTCATAGAATTTGACAGCAGGTAAGAACCATTCGGCCCATCTAATATACCTGTTTTGCCTGATGTACAGACCTAAACCTTAATAGGATCCTTGGTGTTGTCTTAGATTCAGGATAGCTTTTATGAAGAATGCATTTTATAAAGGATAACAAATATAAAGGTGTCCTACGTATTATATATCCCTCCAACAATACTAGCAATGGTTTGGCCGGCTGTTGGATCTAATGGCAACTGCCAATTCCTCAAAAAATTAGGTGGGATTTTAAATATTTTTAAGCAATTCAACAATTGATAGGATGCATTAACATTAGATGCGCTCAAAGCAATTGTAGCTTCTGTTATTCCTGCATAGCTATATTGCGTCTTTTTAAATTACACTGACACTAACTAGGGGTTGCAAATCTGCCCTGCCACACATCAAGACTCAGATTATGTTTGTTTGCTGGTTTTCCTTTGTTTGTCTTTTTACAGCTTTGTGGTTTAAGCGTGAATTATTGTGGTGTAAAGGATAGGCAAATAAACAATAAATAATTCCAGACACAGCAACATGTTGCAGGACTGGGGACAAAAAGATTTATGTTTTTTGTTAACTCATAGTTGTTACTTCTTATACATATTGTTACATTAAAGAATGCTCATAATAGGCTTTTAAAAATAAAATACATTTTTTTTTTACTTTTCTAATTTTGAAAGCACTTTATCCACAATTCCAATGTATTTGAATAACAGCCAATTAACTGTTAAAATTAAATATTTTTGTTACAAAAAAAGTTTTATATATATATATTATGATATATATATATATATATGTATATATATATAAATTATATATATATATATATATATTATTAATATATATATATATATATATATATAAAACATCTTATATATTTGCAGAAATGCATCTGAAGCTTTTTGGCAGCCTGAATTTACTAAAACCAAGAACCCAAAGTATTGTTTTTGTGAGTTGTCTATAAAACAAGTGGCAAATGATAACTTCAACCCCAGACTTATAGTAAATTCTCTCTGCATGTCGACTAAAAGATACAACCCCATTACATGATTATCCCAAGGATTTATAACACTGGATCCCTGGGATATGGTAAGGAAAAATATATATTTTCTTTGGCTCTTCAGCAAGATGTGGGAAAAGAAACATATAAATATTAAATATGATGCTTTATTTCTTTCACATGCAAAATGCTCTCCCATGCTGAAAAAGAACTGAGACAGGGACACATTTTTTTTACACATTTAGAAGAAAAAAGAAGAACTAGGTATGTGATGTATGAATCCCTTATATCAATCTAAACATAGATCAGGTGGGCTGACTGGATCTTATCTGCAATCATATCTTTCTATGTTCTTTTATAGTTTGCATTACCTTTTGTTTAATTAAATTTTTGTTTGTTTGGACCTCAATAGTCTTTTTACCTAAAGTAACTTAAATACAGTGTTCATCCACTTCTTAATTCTGTGCGCATTTTAAATAAAATAAGTTATCTTTTGCCATTAATAAGTGCCATATCCTGTCTTTAAAGAAATTGCATCCTCTTGCTCCTTATTGACTGGCCATCAGACACACTGAGCAAATGCCCCATAGCGCCTGTCACCCATTGACAGGTCATGCATGATGTACTCATTTAAAGTGGAAATCACCCGCTGGATATTCACAGGAGAATGCTATGAGTGTGTGTGTGTCCATATGTATCCAGCCGATGGCCACACACCTGGGACTTATCAGGCACCAGCCTTGAAGTGTCAAGGCTAATTTTTAGGCCCAGTCTAATGCTGTCGAGAGGGGGACAATGTAGGGTCAGGGAGAAGTGATTACCCCTGTAATCAGTGATTTATTTTGACTAGGCCTACAGCTGCAGGTCATTTTGGGTGATCAAGCCCCCATAGTCTTGTTGCTCAATGGGCCAGCTACAGGGAAGATCTCTAATCTCCTCAACTAGGCTCTTTACACTATGAAAGGTGTGACTGCTCACCGCCACCTCCATAGCCTTCCTTAAAAGATTCTCGGAGCTCAGCTTCTTAAAGGCGCACCTTTTATTGTACTCTAGACACCGACCACGTAGGAAGAGGAGACTGGAGGCACTGCCCTAGGTCGCACCTAGGGTGGCCCCAGAGGTAAGTACAAAACCAAGTCACAAGTAGTCAAAGCTAGACACCAATTTTCCCAATGCGCACACTCACTGGGTCTGCCACGCCAGAGGCAGAACACATTTCGCTGGGTGCAGACCAGCAGAAAAACGCTGCACTTATGTCATAAGATGACCACTGGTCTTAAAGTGCCAGTGTAGTGTAGTTGTTGCACCGGTTTCCTAGTATTACTGAGATTCCTGCTAAACCTTTGTCCTATGATTATGCAACAGACAGCAGACTGAACAAAATAACTCCTTTGTCATCTTTATATTTCTTGACTTTGATTTACTTAACACAGAAAAGATAGAATAAACACGTGAAGGACAAGATGTCTCTCGCTTAAAGCCAGTTCTTTCTCACTTTCGAATATGGCGATTCAGACAAACTTTTGCTGTGATTATTTAAAGTCAATTATTTAGATCTTCGCTAACTGGAATAAAACAAGAAAAGGAATTGGTAACTGTTTCAATCACATCCTTATTTATCTATGTTTTTATTTTTCCTGGAATTCATAGTATAACGCTACCAAAATATAAATGTTTACACGTGCTTATACTTATGGAAATAGTCATCAATATTTTTAAATAATATGTCAAAACTTTCTTTAACTTGCAATTATTTACTTAGAAAATGAGACAGAACTCTAATTTTTAAACTCCAATAAATACATATACAGACATCTGCACTAAAATGCTTTGACATCCTTGAAAAAATGTACTGCCCTACCCTGTATTGCTTGTGTATGTCTTTAAGTAATTATTTTGCAGTCCCAATGGAAGAGGGGCACCAACACATGGATTGCCTGGAAGGCCTTGCAAAAACAAAAAAAGATAAAATTGCTAGGATATGTTAGCATGAGGATTCATCCATGGTTGATCTGAAGCCTAGGATCATGTGGAAGAGAAATGGCATAGAGTCTGATATAATATAATCCAGGGCCATAGCTTCCAGTGGTAAGAAGGACCATCAGTTATGGACATGCTTTAGCTGCATGGAGCCAATGCCCCAGTGCCCTTCTACTTCCAGAAGCGGATGTGACCCCCCTGACCCTGCTTAGGTGCCAGGAGAAATAGTTATGGCTCTAATAGAATCCAGAATCAAGGTACAAAAGGACGGGCAATAGGTGAGGTTAATAAAAACAGTTCAGTGGTCAGGATGGACTAAATGGCTCTGATGCAGGCAAAACAAGTGAGTAGTGCCTAGGAGTACTGAGTGTGTAATATAGGCCTTCACAGATGATTGGTGACATTTGACAGGTGCGGGTAGACTGACAGAGTTGGATACACATAGAGACTAATGAAAAAACATCCAAGAGGTTGTTGGAATGAGAGGGATGCATCTAAACTCTCCTCTCCCTTTGAGTGCATACCACATTGGTCTCCATCATCTGATCTGAAAAACACTGTAACTTTCCATTTCATCTACATGTAATATAGTACATTTTTTTGTGCCAAGGACTAAGCATTGCCTTGTGTTCAAATTAAGAGCAGAGATTGTTAGACCACCAAACCTGATTTAGAAAAGAATGAAAAGGGTTGTGTTACTGAAAAAGTATTACAGTTAGTTACTCCGTATGAAATAAAAAAAATGCTGAGTAATTTCATCAACTCAATTAGAAAATTTTAAAAATTGACCCTCTTCAAGAACACTAATTAGTGGGTTCATAATTCCAACCAGCCACATCATACAAAATGCTCACCAGGAGGGGGAGCTTTGAGATGCCTACAAGAACCTACTAAACAATTCAAAATCATATAATATAAAAAAGCTGTGCTAAAGTGTGCTAAAATTTTCTTAAGTAACATTGCAGGGCTATCAAAATCCCGTCAGCAGGGCTATCAAGATCCCACCGGAGGTTGTCTCATCGGCTGCCAGAGAGGAGGATCCAGGTCACCTGCAGCGGTGCGGGGGATCAGGATCTTAGTCTTATACTCAGACCTAAATTTGAGGTCGGATTCTAAAATGACCTTGAATATAAGACAAGGGGTATTTTTCAGAGCACTTGCGGTAGTTACAAAAACAATATGTTTCCATGGAACTCCCCCCGATGACACGGGACCGCCTGACGTCAGTGGGCAGTTCTGGCCGCGTCCCGCAAGGGAAGGCTCCGGGTAGCCGGAGCCCTGAAGTTCCCAGGTATGGTTATCAGGTTTTTCCACAGCTCTAAAACTTTAAAACTTGCATTGAAACAACAACACATTTATTCATAAAAACACCCAATACACAGTTTGCAGCAACACAAAAATTATTAATAAGAAGGCTGGCTATGTAAAGCGCCTACATGGTATCGCTGCCTTGCCTCTGAAATACGGCATTATACGTTGGCTTGCAGATTGAAGTAGAGACAGGAAGAGGGTTTAAATATGACATCACAGTTTAAAAAAAAATCAAAAGCCCACAGTGTAAAATGACAGGTGGTCCCCTCAAACTTATGTAAGCCCCTTCTCCCCTGAATAAATATATTTTATAAATTACTACATCCATAACCCTCTGTCAAAATGATAAATCTAATCAGAGGGTACATCAGAGGTAAGAAAAGGTGTCATATTTAAGGAAATGTATACTATCCATAGACTGTGTCATTAGGATTATCTGCCAAGTAACTCCATGTGTTATGTGTTGTGTATATATTTCAATATGTTGTGTGCTGTCCCCCGAATGTGCTTTGTGTGTAGTCTACATGTATACACAACCACATATATTTGATAAATTTACTAATGGGTCACGGCTTTTAAGAAACAATTTTATTTTTTGCTTTATTTGGTTTGCATATACTCTGGAAAAAAAATATTGTAAAAAAGTTACATATTACCGGTAATTTTGTTTTGCATTCACTGTAATATATGTTGTTTAGATTTTTTTTTTTTTAAAGAAAGAAGAACCTAAAAGTTCTGTCTGAGCTTTTGATCTTCAAAACAATTAAAATATATTCTTATTTATTTTTATATTTATTCATTTCTTATTCATTTTGTTTTCTGTTTTCAACTATGTGAAAACAAAAAGGGGATAACCATAGATAGAAGAATAACAATAAACAATATTTTTATTATTTTTATTATTTTTCATCAGATTTTTCTGAAGAACTGGAAGGAGATCTGGAATAGTATATATAATATATACATACCCAATTGTCACAATATGAAAATACAGAATAACATAATTTTCAAGCATTTAAATTATATATATATATACTATATATATTATATATATATATATATATAAATGAATATTTTTTATTCATTTTGTAATTACACTGCAACTATTTTAAAGAAAAATCTAACCAAAAAACAGTAATGCAACTTTTAAAAAAAATCCAGGAGGACTGTAATAATAAATAGGAGGATGCTGTTCCTTTAAGACAAAACTTTCTAGTGTGATCATTTGGAAATCCAGGTATTAGTTAAGCACTGCTGTGAGAATATGACAACACAGGATGGGGATGCAGGCACAGTTTGGTTTCAGCCATATCTTGGTACCTAGGGAGCATCCACACATTCTTTCTAGCTCTCAGCTACTTTACAACTTGCTAGGGGGTAGAAAGTTTACTTTCTCAAGTGATACATCCTGCTGCTGCTGTTCTGTATAAAATAAACCCTGCCACAGGATCCCCCTGGATGGAAGGATTTGTGTGTGTTTAGGGTGTACAGAAGAACCCTGTGTTGGATGTGTGTAGGTTTCTGTGTGTCTCCAGGGCAGGGTTAGTTGGGTTGGCTCAGTGTCACACACAGATGTGACTCTTTACCCTGCAAACCTACACCGTAACGGTTGAGGAGGGAGGAAAGAGAGAGGAGAAACAGAGAAGAGGAAAAAAAAAGGAAGCTAAATTCTTCCAAACCCACACTCTCACAAAGACACAGGAGCTGAGGAGACCCGCAGACAGCAGGAACCAGTCTTGGGGGCAAAACTTCTTCAAGAGTAGCCAAGTTCTGCAGTCTGGGTCTTGATTTTTACGGCTTGTTTCCTACATAGACTTCCCACCTCCTTGTGTCTGGACTTGCTGTGCAGATAAGGAAGAAACAGCAGCAAAGCCAGCTGCAAGTACTGAAAAAGGAGGGGGATAGGAACCGTGACTGTCTGTGTGTGTGATCAGCATGGAAGCTGCCTGAATACACCAGGAACTCAGCGAAGTTCTACTTCAATAAAAGTCCTCCTGCCCTCCATACAGCCCCCTCAGTCATTGGAATCACCAGTGATGATCACAACACAAACCAAAGTTGGACATTAAAAGAACAGATTTCTTCTGAGTGTCTGATTGAAAACATTGACTGTTAAAAGGACATTTCTGGTATCTCAGATCCTTGTAAAGTCACACTAGTTAAATAAACAATCTGTGATTCTATACTATTCACAAGTTCAATATTCCTCCCTCACCCTTGATGCAGTTGGATGTCTTCAGCTTTTCCTGAACTTTTTTTTTTTGGGGCAGAGGAGAGTACTCTGTCTCTTTTAAGCAAGATCATTCCAAAAAAAAAAAAAATTAGTCTGGCTTTCAGTTAACTTCCCTGCTTGAGCACAGTACCTGAAGGTCAGAGAGAAAAGTTTACTGGGGAAGAAAAGTAGGATCAGAGAGAGTTTGTGGAGGTCAAGCTGAAAAGTTGGGACAGTAACTGACAAACTGGCCTCCTAAGAGAGAGCAAACACAAGGAGAGCTGTACGAGGCAAGGAGCAGCATGCAGGCATGGTAAGTCACCCCTCCAGTCTCTCTGTCTACATGGGGACTGGGTTACTCCTGATCTCACTGTCATCTTCTCTCTAACCACCCTGTACATGATCCCTGTAGCCAGAATACGTGCATGTAGAAGTTATATAGCTGCTTTACAGTTCATATAGATTTTTGTGTAATTCAGATTAGTTATATATATTCTATATGAAGGATAATTATGTGGGTGGGCATCAAAATAGGATTTTGCCCTAATTAGACTACTTTTTACCAGATACTTACTTTTTGCCTTATGATGACATATATAAGTCAGAGTTAGCCTTATCATTTATTACTCTATATTCACTGTATGATGAGTTATGGGAAATGCATCACTAAACGGTGTAGTTTCTTAGGAGTCAGTTGCATTTTTATGTCTGCGACTGACAGAGGGTAAACTACGTTCCTTAAATATTAAGCTGTAGCATGGTTATCGTGATAATACAGTGTGGATTCCTGTATGTGATCACGTGATCTCTTGAATTAGCTTTGGGATTAATATACCCTGTGCTGATCAATTGCTTTATCCAGAGGATTCTTAGGTACGCTGGCAAGTGGCAGCCCATTTTAGGAAGTACAGTATGAGGGCAATGGTGTTGACAGGGCAGACCTTTTTTTTAAAATTTACATTACAGGTATAATTCTGTAGAAATCTTTGTTAAGCCATCATCTCAGTTGTACGTGAGATGTAATGTTAAGGAGGTTTTACTTTCCTGAGAGGATGGTAAATAGGTGGAACAGACTCCTATCAGAAGTGGCTGAGGCTAAAACAGTAGGGAATTTGAACATGTACGGTATAGGCATATGACTATCCTGAATCTTAGTTGAATCTTTACATCACGGAAAACAGGCAGACGAGATGGGCCAAATTGTTCTTGCCTGCCATTAAATCTATGTTTTGTGACTGGTACAAAGGGGTAGATGCAGGTCTTACAGATATAGGCTTAGCATTTTTATTGCCTGCCTATCTTGTGATGAGTCTTATTCCAAGATCAAAGGCCCCACTTGGAACGTGGGGGACGGGCCTTTCAAATGGCAGGAAACTATAGGTACCCATCAAACTCCAGAGATAAGCTGTTATACCTTGATGGACAAAAGACACCACCAAATAATAAACTTGCCAGATGGATCACGTCAGTTGAAAAATAGTTGGGTATAAGTTTATACATATAAAATATTGTGTGTATTTAAGGGAGGTTAATAGCTGCAGAGTATATATGACAATTTTCTAAATTAGTTTACAATTCCTAAAACAATTTGTGTTCATTTGTTAAATCAGAAGTGTTAAAATGAGATCTCTACTTGAGAAAGGTAATTCAAATCAATATTACGACATTATTTTAAATATAAACACCAGAAAATGTTTATTTACCCTTAAAAATAATAAAACATGTTTATGAAATAAAATGGAAAACATTCATTTACTAAAGTTAAAAATAACTTTTAAATGAAACAATTAATTGAAATTTCATAATTCGAAGTAAATTAAGGGTTTATTTTTCTATATGTATGTATCTGCTTTTGTTAGTATCCTAAAATGTAGTCTTGTCTTGTGAAAAATGAAGATACCCCATCACACCTAAATAATGATATAAAACAGTGGAGTGTTTAAAACATATCCGTGTTACACTTAGAGTAGACGTTGCACGTTCTCGAAGACACTGTAGCTACAGTGCTGGCGTTTTTCAAAGTTTACATAGCTCAGAAAGCCTGTTATACAGGACCCATGCTTTATTTAGTTAAAGAATGTTATATCAGAGGTGGATGTTTAATTTAAGCTGGAAAACATTAGCCATGGTTGCATTTCCTAACTGTGACTACTGCAATAACGAAAGTAATATTCTAATTTAAAAAAATATTAAAGTATACCTCGAAAACACACACACCCTTCTTAGATGAATTTTTTTTTAGAAAAATGTATTTTAAGTGGATTTAAGCATTAACAATGCCATGATTACCGATTAAGGAAATTGAAACACGTTTACAGTTCTTGCAGTTTTACTTGGATAAATGGAAATTTCAAAGGATAAAGTCTTCGGAATGCTGGAATTTTGTTAAAATTAAAGTAGTCATCTTTTTTTGTTGTTATTTTCAGCCATATTTCTCTAATCAACTATATATATATATATATATATATAATATATATATATATATATATATACTGTATGTCCATGGAATGTTTGCAGACATTTTAACTCTACAGTTATATATCATATTAATAATTGCTTGATGTAAAGTGCAGTTACTTTTCACTTTTCACTTTTCACATCATTTTTGAGTAGAATTTCACATAATTCTTTAAGCTTTACATGCCATAATATTAATATTTAAGGGGGAGTAAAAAAAGGATTAAATGTTTCACGTAGGGAGTGCCAGGCAATCAGGGGTTAAATAGTTTAACCATACGTACTCGACAGCAGAGAGCTACATATTAAAACGTGATATACCGGGATGTTTATTACACATGTGTTGTATTTAAAACTATGGATATTTTCATATTTTACGAGGAAACGGTTGAGACAGATTTTTGTAAAGCTTTCATTTTGGGTTATGTGTGTGTGTGTGTTTTTTTTAATCTTCCATGCACTGCTTTACATAACATATTGTGCTAATCGTGTGCACTGTCAGGGATGTTTCATGCTTGTGAAATAGCTGCAGTGAAGAATGCCAATTTGCATTCCAGGACTGTCATTTGATTACTTTTATCTACACTAGTCCAAGACCATCCCAGACCTCACATTTCATTCTGCCATGTCACGAGTCAGTACCGAGTTCTCTTTTCAAGAAAAAAAAAAAAGCTTGGTTAGACAAGAAAAAAAAAGGAATGTTTCTTCTGCAGCTCCTCCGCCATTCTAGCAGCAGCAGAGCAGGAGAAACTTGGGCCCACAAAATAAAGCAAAGAAGGGTTACGCAGTTCAAAAAGTCTGTGGACAGGTACTGTGTGGCATCTCCAGAGAGACTAGTTAATGAAGAAGAGGTCTCAAGAGTTCTCAACTCTCTGACCCTGCGAGATGTCCCTACACTTTTATCATTTGATCTTTCACTGGTGAATTGATCTTTTTTTTTTTCCTTCATTTTTTTGTACCTTCCAAGTTATTCCTCAAGGGATTGGAGTTACCCAGAGCTACATGGAAGCTGTCTCAAAAAGAGAAACACATTAACAATATAGAGAAAGTAGCAAACATATACTTAAATGTTTAAAACTATGCCTTATGGGTATAAGAATTCTGGGGGGGAGGAGTTTATAATTACAACATTATTTTTTCTTACAGTACCATACTTATTTATGTATTATTTTTTTATTTTATTATTTTTTTTAAATAATGTTAATTCAAACAGAGAGGACCCAAAAGCTAAGCAGAAAAAATGACTTCTCTCATGAGTGACAGTAGATATTAGTACTGAGATACTAGTAGGACAATGCAAGGATTTCCACAGGAGAGGTCCTAGAGATATGAGTCTTCTTTTATTGCATGGAATGTTAGAATACAATTTTGTGAGTTAATGCGGCGTTTATAGAAATATTGGTCTTTTTGTTATTCTAATTGGAGAGGGACTGAACAAATGGCTAAAACTAGGTGTCAGCGAAGCGTATGAGATGTAAATTGTCTATTTGGACTGGCTATGAATGTTAATTGGTTTTAGCAGTATACTTATGGGGTTACTAATCAAGAATTTGATTTGTTATATGTGTGTTGAAAGATTTTGTCATACAAATATGATCTGATGAGCTATAAACCATATTTTGGCATGGAAACAAACAAAGAAAGAAAATTAAAACAAAACAATAAAGAAAGCAACTTGGTAACGCCTAAATATAATGGCTCCAAGCATGACATGCCCCCCAAATCTAGTTAATTTAAAAAAAAATTTACATAGACTTGTAACTGTAACATTTAACCAATGCTGTGGGTATGGCTGTTTGTTAAAGCTCAGATGGCCTTGCTATATATTATATTTATATGATTTATAAACTAAATATGTGTGGTAAAATTCTTTGCTAGAACTATTTAAAAGGGAATCTATATTATTGTTTAGTGAGGTGCTGCCAGCTCAATAAGACGTCTCCAAGAAGGTTTTGGAACAAGAAGAAGGGGTTGGTTGGTTGTAAAAGCCCACCAGTTGGTTAGGTCTATTAAATTTGTACTACGCATAATCTTTGTTTTCTTAACATTAGTTAATGAAAGCAGATCACTTTTTTTCTTTAATTAACCCACATGTGTAATATACACATTACAGTTTAGTTCACAATATAAACCTTGGTAATGGCGACTTCAGGGTAATATAAGGAACATACATTCATAGTAATGTAGTCATTGTAGAGCAGCCATCTTTTTTTCCCACAACCTAAATAATTATTCAACCCCTTTTTATCTCTGGTTTTGTTTAATTAAAATCACAATTATTTTTTTGACGTACACGCTTAGGAAGGTCCAATTTAAAACACTTTGTAGAAGAGTATTTTTTGTTGCTCAAGTCTCACGCGATTATATTTAAAAATACAGGTTAAAAGACAACACAATGGCACAAAGATTTGTTTGCAAGTTCATTATAAAAACATATGGCTTCCTCAGAGTCAAGGCCAGTCTGGAAACGAAGAATGTTTTGAGATATAAATTCTGAATGAATTTGTACAAATTCTTTCAAGCAGATGCAGAAACAGCAAATAATTCTGCTGTCGTATTTTCAAGAGTCCAATATGAGGCTTTTTGTTTATCATTCACAGGTCCTCAAGAGTTTTAAGAAGTGCAAAGAGCACAGCTTCTGAATGATAAATTGCGTTCTCCTCTCAGTATTGCTTTTCTTAAATGAAAATGAAACCTCAAGGATCATACTTCACTGCATGCCACAAGTGACTTTTATTAAAAATTCTTCTAAACCTACACAGTGGGGGTTAGCTACTTCCAAAAAAATTCCCTCCTGTAAAACCAATGCATTATATTTATCAAATAAAAGGAATTTAATAAAAACGTTGGTACATTTTTTTCATTCTTATTCATCAATACATGTGAAATATTTTAATGCATTCCATAGCGTTTAATGAAATCTTTGGAAAAGACATTGTCATTCGATAAGAAGGAAACATCAGTATGAAATTACAAGGATATTATTATTATTATTATTTAGTGTTTTATATAGCGCCATCATTTTCCATAGCGCTGTACAATGGGTAAACCAGACATAACAAGTAGTATATAACATAATTAAAATTAAAAACAAGGGGTAAGGAGGGCCCTGCTCAAGCAAGCTTACAATCTATTACAATCATTTTTTTCTGATTTATATTTTCACTTTTAGAAGAAATATATTACCAAAGGAGATAAAACATTAACACATATGTGAAGTGTTTTTGCATAAATGGCAATTAATCTCAAATAGTTCATTTTCAGTATTTATACCTTGTTAAAGGTGCAGAAACATGAACCTAAAACTATTATTTCTTTAATAAAGTGCTGCAGTACTATTTTGAAGTCATCATTTTTAAAAATGTATTTAATACTTTCAGATTTCCCAGCACATAAACTATTAAACGCGTCATTAAAATTAACTTAAATCAAAAATGCTGCTGTTCCATAAAACCAGAGGCATGAAACCATAGGTGGATATGCTTGTGTGTGGAGGACACCCCAAGTTTCTGTAGTGGGATTGAATCGTAATGGGGATTGGGCAATAAAATAATAATAATCCCAGGGCCAGTTACTGCATTAATTGTGGGTTAGAGGCAAATTGAGGTTAAATAGGACATTTTTTAATTCTATTTATTGATTTAAAACCTAGAAGATGCCTGCTACAAGAAAGATCGAGGTAGCCTTGTGTAACTCATGACTACCCTCATTTTGTCTCTACCAACCTACCACTGCTTGTTTATTCTACAAAACCCAATGCTACTTTGAGGTCGGAATCCTGTACGCAAAGCTTCCCCAAGTCCTGTACGCAACGCTTCCCTAAGTCCTGTATGCAATACTTCCCCAAGTCCTGTACGCAAAGCTTCCCCAAGTCCTGTACGCAAAGCTTCCCCAAGTCCTGTACGCAACGCTTCGCCATGTCCTGTACGCAAAGCTTCCCCAAGTCCTGTACGCAACGCTTCCCAAGTCCTGTACGCAAACCTTCCCCAAGTCCTGTACGCAAAGCTTCCCCAATGTACGCTTCCCCAAGTCCTTACGCAAAGCTTCCCCAAGTCCTGTACGCAAAGCTTCCCAAGTCCTGTACGCAAAGCTTCCCCAAGTCCTGTACGCAAAGCTTCCCCAAGTCCTGTACACAAAGCTTCCCCAGCAGTATGGATTTTTAAAAAGGGCCTGGTCAAGATCTAAAAGAATAACCTAGCAATGAAAAGTGTCTATCGCGTGTGTATTTTTGTTTATTTGATGTTCTATTTTTAAGTTATTGGGATGTATAGTTTCCATTTTTTAATCCAGAAAAGTCATAGGCAATTTCATGTATCTTTTCATCATTCCCTTCATCCTTCAGTGTAGATTGTTGGACTTCCTGGTTTCTATTATGTATCATAATCCGTAGCGCTGTACAACTTTCTTCTTTGATACAGTAAATTATATTTTTGCTTTTTGTTTTTAAGTTGTTTTCTTACAATAGAATTTTCACATTGCAATTATCAATTGAGATATGTTTTTACTACGCATCATTGTAGGAAGGCCTGTTATTAGTACATTGAATGAAGCGTCATCTTGGGCTCATGTGTCGATTCGTAAGCAATCATATGATCATGATACTTCCAAGTCTTTGTATGGAACTGTTTGGACCCTCGGGGTGTGGCCGTCGATTCATGGGGAAATCAAGTGATTAGTGCAGTTTTTTTACATTTGTTATATATTTACTGATTTTTGAATTGATCTCATTTCTTTGCTCCAGGCTTTAGATACTATGAGCCTTCAGTCTGTATCAAGCCAAGCATTCACCACTTTAGTAGCCCTTCTCTGAACTGGTTATGGTTCCATCCACTCTATTGAATTTGTAACAAAATAATTCTCAGTACTCAGTACTACAAAACCTACCCAGAAATAATTCTTTAACCATCTAAAATTTTCCTTCATTCCTAATTTTTACTAGTAGCGCTAAATTGTCATGTGACATTAAAGAAAACACTGCTTTGTTTCAATACAAAATATATGAAAGAATAAAAGGACATATCTACTAAAGTTTGGTTGCTTAACATATTAGGCTCGAAGACATAGTACTGAGTTGGGTGACTACCCCAAAATTTAAATGGACTGTCATACAGGAATTATCAAAAAACTTACAAGGTATTTCCACAGAAACAAGCAAGTGTCTTTTTCTGGCAGTTCTCTTATCTGTGATCACCTTCGTAGCCCACAACGATTATCTCCAAATTGGGACACTTTTGTTGGGGGTGTGGCTAGAGCTAAGAACTGTAGGTGTGGTGGGGAGGGGCCAGGACCACCCACTCACTGTACTTGAAGAACACCGGGCAAGAACATCTCAAGGAGACCAGCACTGTCCTCCATTGATTTTACAGCTTCCTGGGCTGGGATTGTCCTGTGAAAACCTGAACACTTGGGAGCTATGCACATCACGGGTAGGCCTGGTAAGCAAAGCAGCCGCAACATTATCTTGACAGTGAGGCATTATGGTGAATCAACGGCAAAATGAGAAAGTAGTCTTAGCAATTTTTTTTTCTGTTGGTTGGTCCATTGTATTGGTTCCTGTGGTGATAACCATGTTTTCTTTTTAAGTATATATAACCTCTGCATTTTTGTTATTTATTATTGAATTGAAAATAAATTATATTGTAAACTCATGAGTGGGGCCCTCAAAAGCTGTAGTAGAAGTACCATAAAGCTAGATGGCAGCTTACGGGCAGGGTACTCAACTTGTGATGTGGCTGTATGTATTAAAATGTATTTGTTATGTATGTGTCAACTGCCCCTTTTAATTTGTACAGGGCTGCTTAATTTGTTGGAGGTTAATAAATAAAAGATAATAAATATTTAGATGCTTGGTGTTTTACAATAAACACTTTAATATGCCATTTCATTTCATAATTTTTATCACCTTGGGGTGAACCAGTTCCACTAGTCAGGGAAAAGAATAAGCATGGCATTCCAACGGAACTGTTGTCTAGCAGTTGACAAAAACCGCCCCATAAAATACCATTCCAGCTACAGCGTAAAATGGTTGTACAAGGTTGTACAGTGCTTAGCAAATTCCTGCTTTAAATTTTGTCTGAGGTATCTTGACCTAAAGAAAACCTTCTGGTAAACTCATTTGGCATGTGGGGAAATGACATAATTCAGTGGAACAACCTACCAAATTTCTCTTTTCCCTGTTACACAAAAGAAGCTATTGTGCACCTAGCTAGTAAAAGGCTTTATTTGTTACGTATTGGTACCCATGTTAAATTTAGTTCTAATTGAATTTACTGTGTTCAAAGCGACGCTCTTGTCTGTAGGCACTTGTAAAGATCAGACTGAAAATCTGGTTATATTATACAGCAGTAAATGTGAACGAGGTTTTTTTTACTGATTTACTGATGTTTTTTGCCGCTTTGTTTTTCATCCTATCCACAGAGGGTATTATCGCTAACCATCTCTTTAAAGTAATTTTTTTTGTCTTTGCTCAAAAGTTTGTGTGAACATCAATTAAATAATTGTAGCAGATTTTTTTTTATAACTTCATGTGAGCTAAATCTGTATTTACACATAAGTGAAACAAATTAAAGAATGGCTGCATAATGCTAACTGAGGAGGTAGAAAGAACATTTTTGACATAGGCCCTGAGAAACTGGGCTTTGCTATAAAATTTTCCTACGAAAAAGTCAACTTTTATTTTAAAGAAAACATATCTCGTAACATTTAGACCTGTCCATCTGGCACACAAGGTAAGTCGCTGGTCGGTCGATGGCTGATAGGGCATTTATAATGACGCTCCAAGCGTGTCTTAAAGTACGTGGCTGCCATCTTGTCATGTGCAGCTGCACACTGCTAAACATGTGTAGGCAGGTGCATGTATGCCATTTGCCACCCTCTGGCCTAAGTGCCAAGACTACCTTGCCACCCCCAGTCCATTCCTACCTTAGATTTAACAGACCCCCTCCATTGTTTTAGTTGACAACCTTCCTTTGTCACGTGTTGAACAGAAATAAGAAAAAGGGAGGAAAATGAGGTACCTGTCCAAACACAAAAACATATTGTTTGAAAAACACATAACGCGGACAATTTGCTTTATTGATCAATACAACATTTTTGTTTTGTACCGTTGGTGTTTGGGACTACTTTAATGGATGCAACTTTTTATAGCTTAAGGACAGCTATATTTGGACATTCATGTTCTAGCGTTCAAGTTAATTATAAAAAAAAAGCGAAAAACATGATAGCAATATACTAATTCTATATAGCCCACAGTGCAAAATGAAGTAGCAATGTTTGGGAACATTGTATGAGGTTGAAAATAAAAGCTAAAACCTCAATAGAGTGATTAGGAGGCAGACCTTGGAGATAAAACCAAAAGACATTTTCCTTCTTTGTGTTAACAATCAACGTACCAAAATATGTGTTGCATTTATCATTTATACAGCTGTCCCAAAACCATTATTGGCTTTGCTTGTCATTTTGCCATTGTGCTTTTATGTACAATGCGCAGCCGACATTACCGCCTAAATGTTTCCTTTATTATGACCATAAAGCATCAGCACCGCTTAACAAGTTATAGAGGACTTGCAATAAAAAGAAAGCACTCACCAGTATAACTCCTTGTTTGCTTTTCTACGCATTTGTTTGATGGTATAAAGTATGTTTATTTGCTTTTAAAATTTGTAGTGGGAGTCATGCTCACAGCAAAATTCTGGCGCGTATAAGAAGTACACAGCATCTGGAGAGCTTTCACTAAATAATATCTGGGTGATAAATAAACAAGCACGGCAAAGATTGTCAGGATATAACAATAAAGAAACATGAAGAACTGACCAGCCTTAGGTTATTAATACAAGGAGGACTCACCTTCTAACTTGGGGTGGGACCCAAATGATTCCTGAATGGCAAACAACTATACAAAAAATATTTGAGATTAACTCGCAGGGAACAGAGAGCAATAGCGTGTCCAACCGTGAATCTCACATTTAGCTCACCTGAGCCATTAAAGAGGAAAAATCTCCATTAACATACTAGTCTGATCCTGCCACTGGGGCAATCCAGAACCCAAACGTGAGACATATTTTCTATGGGAACCAGCAACCCCAGGCATATGTTCCAGCTTTCACACCTCTCATGAGCTGAGCCCAGTTGGTATCACTAGGCACAAGAAAGCAAGGAGGTCCAGCTCTGGGCTCATCTTTCCACTTTGGATTCTTGTAGCGCAAAAAAAAACACACAAAAAAGGTTTGAGATTAACTCACTGAGGATGGACGGCTGCTTAAAATCCCATCCTACAGGGCAACTCTGCCAAGGAACATCTCATGTTTTAGCTCACGTGTGCCATTACAGAGGAAAACATATCAGTCTGATCCTTCCACAAGGGCAAAATGAACCAAAATGAACATATTCATTGGGTTTACTGCCTTGCAATGTCAAAGCCACTAATTGCTTGTTAACCACTATGATTGAGAAAATATGTGAATTCAATTTTATTGTGCAAAATTTGGGATTTATTGTTTTATGCATATTGATATTATCTTTCTATTTTAGCTAGTATTAAGCCAGCAGTGAATGTACATGTACTTGGTGAGGAAATGCTGTTCATGTATTGCACCTTGTTAACTATCCAGCATCGTTTAACCTTCCACTGCCACCTTACCTGCTAAACTGTCAGAGAAAGCCAAGTCCTTACTGTCACATTTATTAGATTTCTCATTTAACGCCTAGGCAACCGTGAACGGGAAGTTAAACCTACTGTTATACTTCAAGTGATCCTGAGGTGCGCATCTTCTCTATCGGTGTCGGTGACATATGCCGCGTTCTGACAACGTGTCATCATTATGACGCACTTTTGCATATGACTGGGGACAGGACGAGTCACGCTTCTATGTCCCTTGCATTACTTGCTTCTTGCCTACGTAGCATTAGAGATTCCCTTGTGTCTCAAGAAGCCTTAAGGTGAAGAATACATTTAGAGCTGCACTATGTACAAAAAAATAAAATAATGATGCCAATTTGCAATAACCCCCCCCCCAAAAAAAAAATGCACTATACAGTATAACCTATTTAAACATTATTTCTATGGTTCATTGCATTACGTTTCTGTTTCACTAATGTTTCAGTGTAACTGCTGCGGAGATCATTTTAATCAGGGGAGAAAAAGCATTGATCTTGTCCATTTTTTCAAACAGACTTGTTAGGAAGAGATCAGGTGCAATCGTGGAAATATAATGTAAGGAGAGGAGACCATTGTTATTAGTGCAAATCTCATATTGAAAATATCATTTGATCTGGAGCAATATTTTTGGATAGCTGGATAACATAGAATCGTACTTCAAAAGTAGAATACTAGAAAGAAAATAGATTGAGTACTAAAAAAAAAAAAAAAGTTGAGAACCAAATGTTTTTATGAATGTCGCTTGATTTTGTTTCCATTTTTTAGCTAGCTTAAAAAAAATTATTACATTCTTATCAGTGTGCAAATAAAATGTTCAGGAGGGTATAATCCCTAGGATGCCTCTGTATGCGTAGCCCTGTATGTTATGCCTTATACAAATGTTTTATAACAACTTAATAAATATATTTAAATACATAAAGGGATTTAACAAAATTCACAAAAGGAATTTATATCAAAAGAGAATTTTTTTTTAAAACAAGTGGCTATAATCTAGTAATTATAATATAATTATAATTACCATATTTGCTTGGTTATAAGACAACCCAATTATAAGACGACCCCCCCAAATAATAAATACATTAGCAGATATTAATTTAGGAAAAAAAATAAAGCCTGAATATAAGACTAACTTATCGTAAAAAAAGTTTTAACAGTTAATATTAATTCACATGTAAACTATTTTTTCATATTTAATAAAAACTATGATTGAGAAAAATGCATTTCTTGTGTTTATTTGCCAACCTGACCCCAGTTATGCACATCTGCCCCAGCTTGCCTCTCTGCCCCCAGATTGCTTATACCCCCCTATATGCCACTCTGCCCCAGATATGCCTTATACCCCCTATATGCCACTCTGCCCCCTAGACTAATCAATGCATCCCCAGACCTGTCCCCCGTGCTTCAGACTCCCTGGTGTCAAGTGGGGGCAGATGGTGAACGTCTGCGTGATGCGCGCAGATAATCTCTGCTGCTTCTGGCCGGCACAGACGCAGTCTTGTACTCAGACCTCTATTTGAGGTCAGATTATAAAACGATCTTGAATATAAGACGAGGGGTAATCTTATATTCGAGCAAATATGATGATATAAATTATAACAAACAAGTCGATCAAAGTCTTAGATGTAATGAAATGAAGTTTTACTTTACTGAGTGTATGGTACATAATTGAAACAGGCTCCCAGCAGAAGTGGTAGAAGCTAATACAGTAAGGGAATTTAAACATGAATTGCATAGGATAACGTTATCCTGAATCTAAAGTACTGATTAAGGTTTGTGTCTTTACATCAGGAAAAAAATAAACAGACTAGATGGGCCGAATGGCTCTTATTTGCCATCAAATTCGGTGTTAAAACTTCTTTTTACTTCTCTGAGCATGGCATGCACCTTAATTTACGGCAAGGGGTGTCTTTTGTTATGTTCATAATCGGTCCTCTTAGAGCGATTCCTTCATGTTAATGCATGCCTCGCTTTTGCAGTTTAACTAATCGCTCATGTAATTAAAAGAAAATGATATTGCATTAACTGTATTGACTTGTTGCCAGTTTTCATTAGAGAAAAGCTTTAATTATTTGGTTTTGACAAAAGCATGAAGCTTTTGTGCTTAGCTCCAGCAGCGCGCACACTTTCCTTTTTTTTTTTGTACGAACCCCGTCTGAAATGTGGTGTAATTGTTACTGAGATGTCCTTAACCACTGTCAATAAATACATCAGATATTCTAGTATAGGAAGAATAAATACTGGTCTTTTTTATATGTCTAAGACAGAACCTAAATTTGGTCGTCATTTAGTAACCCTAATTTGTCTCTGTTGGGTGTATGTTGTATACACGCTATATTACGGTTTCTTTGACACATGCCATGGAAAGCTGATGGCCCAGGGCATCCTTTTAACCGCCATCACACTGACCCTGGGGCTTTTTCCAGTGTTGATTTTGCCCTCATCAATTCATTAGTGTGACCACATCTTTTGGGAATTTATACATCCTAGATTATCTGATCATAGTCATCTATGCTGTGCATCTCATGCTCATTTACCCTAGAATCCTTGATAATCTCTTCCACGTTAAAATGCATATTTGCCTGTCTGCACATACAGTACAGAGTAATTTATATCCGCATCTGCCCACAATCTGTGTCAGCATGTCTTTTTCTAATTTTATACTGAATGTGAAAGTGGTAAAAGATGTTAGAATTATAGCTAATTATGTCAGAGGAAGCAAAGGGATTCATGTTTTTTATTCTATTTTATTGGTTACAGATATACGCTGGTGCACACCAAGCACACAATGTTAATCAACCTATAAACAACTGAGCAGCGATACTGTCTCATATTGGTTCCATAATTGGCAAGTTTTGACTCACTTGTGCTACTACAGAGGACATATTGAGATATCAGTCTGCTCAGGCTCTTTAGGATGACCTGGAACTGATATGTAAGGGAGACTTCCTCTGGATGAGAGCATCACCAACCCCAGATGTCTATTTAGCCTTCATGGGCCTCATTAGCAGGGTGTAGTTGGTATACCTTTAGCCACTAGTGGGCAAGGATAGCTATGTCCGGACCTTTGCACTTGGGATGGTCTCCAAGAGATCCCAGAACAGTATGACTGATTTGTCAATGTTTTCCTCTGTAAATGCCACAAGTGAACTAAAACTTGATGCACCGCTGAGCAACGATGCACCACAGTTTATTAAACGGCTGTCTGTTCTCAGTTGAGTGGTTCTCAAACTTTTGTCAATGTTTGTGTTCCCTTCTGCGTTCTCTTGGGATCCATAGCAAGTGTAAAGTTGAGTCCAGACGTGGACCTCCTTGCTCACTTGTGCCTAGAGGGACACAAATTGCACCTCACTGACAAGGCTTAAATTAGGTTCTGCCCTTGTGGGTAGGGTTAGACTGAAATGTTGATGGAGATCTTTGACAATGTATTGGCACAAGTTTGTTAAAGATTGAGATGCTCCTGAGCTGGGATGGACCATAAGGCAGGCTAATGAGAGTAGCTGTTCTTAGACAAACTTACTGGCCTGGTTATCGTTCTGGAGGGCTGCACCCCTGACCGTTACTATGTACATCAACAGTGTTGACAAACACAGGTGATGTTTATCTTGTGTGATATTGTTTGCTCATGGCAGTTCTATTCCATGAACATCTCATTAATGGTGATCTACATGGACCAAGCCGACCAAGTTAGGGAGTTTTGTTCCTGGCTAGGTCATTTTGTTAATTAGCCAATAGGTAAAGATACACATTCCGAGGGCAACACCAGCTACAAGCTAAATTATTTATCATTCGGTCGTTAACTCCAAATAATCATCATGTTTTTTAGTAATCCGTCTTAAAAAAATGTCAGGTGCTTACCTGACTTACAGTACTTAAACATTGCAGCAATGACAAAGTTCCACCATTAATTTATAGGGTGCTGTCAGGGGATGAACGGAAGAGAGGTGAATTGTGAAATCAAATTGTCCCTTTGCTATAATGTTTGTGGTTCCAGTTTACCATCTCTAGAAACCTAAAGCTACCGTCACAATATATTTGTATACGTCTGTGCTTCTTTACATTTCCAGTGGCCGTATACAAATTGCTTCAGTGGGGATGGTGAGGGCAGTAGTTTGGCTTTAGGCTCTGTCGTCTCTGTTGCTCAGTGTTGTAATTAAAAGGGATACTGAACAGATTTTGTGATTCTGTGCCTTGTTTGGACTATTCCACTGATAATTTAATTAGATTTATGAGGGTCTGTCACTGTAGCCAGTTGAGAATGCAGACAAGATTCCGCCAGAGATAATGTTCACTAGAGCACAAAATTCACCCTACTGCAAATTCTTCCATAGTTAAGGGTGTTTTGATTATTGTTTTGGTATAACGTAGACTTTAATAGCAATGTTTCATACCTTACTTAAATTCCTTATTTGTGCCAACTGGGGGGGTCCAACCAATAATGTATCACTAGTAGTAGCTTTTCCGTTTACAGTCTTAACTTAATTTATATATTTTAAGTGAATGTGAATTTAAATGCATGAGCAGATAGGTGGATAGATACATGAGTAGGCAGATTGATGGATAGATAGATTCATGGATTGATAGATTCTATCTGTTTCAATATAGCCTCGTTGTACATTGAAGCTGCATCTCATGGATCTATATACATAAAAGTGCATATATACAGATCAGCCATAACATTATGACCACTGACAGGTGAAGTGAATAATCAAAAGTTGTCCAAGAAAGGAAAATCGGTGAACCGGCGACAGGGTGACAGGTGGACAAGGCTCATTGATGCATGTAGGGGACGAAGGCTGGCCCATGTGGTCAAATCCAACAGATGAGCTACTGTAGCTCAAATTGTTGAAAAGTTAATGCTGGTTCTGATAGAAATGTGTCAGAGCACACGGTGCAGTGCAGTTTGTTGCGTATGGGGCTGCAGTGGCAGACCAGTCAGGAGGCCCCTGCTGACCCCTGTCCACTGTCCAAAGTGCCTACAATAGGCACGTGAACATAAGAACTGGACCACTGAGCAGTGGAAGACGGTGGCCTGATCTGATGAATCACATTTTCTGTTACATCATGTGGATGGCCGGGTGCGTGTCCGTCGCTTACCTGGAGAACACATGGCACCAGGATGTATCCGTGGAGGCTGTACCTCGCAACTACTAAGATTTAAAGGGTCTGCTGGTGCCAGATATTAGAGCACACCTTCAGAAGTGTAGTGGAGTCCTTGCCTCGATGGGTCAGGGCTGTTTTGACAGCAAAAGGGGGACCTACACAATATTAGGCAGGTGGTCATAATGTTATGGCTGATCGGTGTATGTTAATGCTTTAGCCTTAGTATAACCCAAATTGCTTGTAGTGCACCAGATTGTAATATTCAGGAATGTTTTCTTTCTTTTTTAGAAAACTCTATTACTATTGTGACACAGCTGCATGTTATATGAGTAAATGTGTGACTTAATTAATACTTTGGGACACCATGATGATTTTCAAATGAGCCTTTATCTCATAATTTTAATTATCTTGTATGTTTTGTGTATTCCTTTGGCTTCTCCGTTGTCAGTTTATTTGTGATTTTTCAGTAGAAATAATGTTGAGTGTGGATATTATTTTTGTATGAAATATGGTATGCACATGTTATAAATGGTGGTGAATTTGCACATTGAATTGTGTATACCAAGGGGTAATGTGTAAGCTTTTTCTGTATTAAGTACG
Organism: Spea multiplicata; assembly: GCA_009364415.1. NCBI lineage: Eukaryota > Metazoa > Chordata > Amphibia > Anura > Pelobatidae > Spea > Spea multiplicata. The sequence goes on from VKOC01016922.1 coordinate 76,938, forward strand.
GTATATTGGAAGATTGAAAGCCTTCCTGGCTTTACCCTTTTTTCTGTAGGTAAATACTAATGCTGGACCTAACAGCCAACGGACCTACATGACCTCCTAGATGTAAAGCGATATCAGCTGATGAGTATTGATATCTCTACCTGTAGTCTTGTTTATGGGCAACGTGGTGACACAGATTCTAGAAATTAACTTAAATAAAATGATGGCACATCTGAAAATAAGACGAGATGTCGTGAGAATTACATGTTCTGATAAAACCTTAGGGATCGTCACAATCACAATATCTTTGTGATTTTGACCTCTCTTTGCAGCTATTACCCTCTGATAAAGTAGCCATTTCGATTAGGAGCAGAGGTGCTCGTTATGTTCATGTGCTGTAGCAAGCACAGGCCACAAAACTATAAAGAAAAGTGTGAAGGCTGCGTCTTCTAGCAAAGATAATATGACTGCTTCACTTTCTTAATCCTGGTAGGTGTCTGACAATTTAAAGCTAAGAAATTGTCATAACGTGGAGAGTAATCTTTAGATCAGTGTGTGTCTAAACATGCATAGCATGGATGCCAAAGTCATACTTAATTATATTCCTGGTATGTCTGTAATCTCTTACCAAGCAGGGTGACCTACCACAGGTTGAATGTAAACTGTATTCCAGAAATCTGGTTATTAAAAACGAGCGTGGATATTTTAGAAGAGGCAATTGTTTTTGCGTAGAATCAACCAGTGTCTTGTGTTTTCTTTGGCCGCAGGAAAATTCTTGTGTTTACCAAAATTACAAGCTGCACAGTGTCACTATGACCACAAAGCTGTTGCCGAGGTGTTATCTCAGTGTTCACTTGAAATGGATATCCTGTATTTAGGGACTGGGTAGACTGGTAAAGCTCAAGCCAGATGCCTTGCTTGGCTCAACATTTTAGAAGGAAAAGAGATTCTAAACCAACGCCTCAGCAGAGGGTTCCTCAAGCATCCTTCAATCATCTGCCTGGAGACCTCTGCCTACTGACTTTTTTCCACCGTCTTCCTGGTTCACCTCCCAATTTTACTTTATGCCTCGTCTGATGTAGTTGGCGGACTTCCTTAGATTCGTCCTTCACTGGAAGTTGTATATTTTGTAATAGGTAATCCCACTGTGAAATAAAAATACTATATTAAATCATGTACCTTGTTCACCTATCTGTCATACGTTTTGTTTTACATTGAAGATCACCTTGAAGATTATAGGAACCATTGGTGCTCTGCGGGTTACATCTTGTTTTACTACTGATACATTATACTTTAGTTCAGTTCCATAGTAATTGTAGTTAGTATTTCCTTCTCTTAATTCTGGCCATCTATAAATTCCATCAAAGAGTCACAGGGTCATTGCTACTGGCAGCTGATTCATGCCCCTCAGCTTGCAGTGCGTGGGGCAGCTGCCTCTCTTTTAGTTATGTCACTGGGGTTAAATGGTTGCTTTAGCAAGCCCTAAGTGAAATGACCAGGGAAATCGGATAATTCAGCATCCTCACATATTTTTTTACATGTAGGACTAAATGCAAGTGTTTTCATTTTACAGTATTTCTGTAACGTTTACATAGACAGCACAATAAGAGTAATGTTTGTACGACACCCTGCCATAATGGGACCTTACAAACAAAACCAATACATGCATCATAATCAGGGCCGGCCCAAGACATAATGCTGCCAGGGGCGAAGTTTCAAATGCTGCCCCCCCTGCCGACACCAGGGGTCATCTACCCTTCCTCTCCCTCCCTATTATCTATTATCTACCCTTCCTCTCCCTCCCTTTTATCTACCCTATCCCCCCCTTGTACTTACCTCCCAGAAGTCCAGCAGCGAGTCTCCCTGCTCGGTCTCGGTGCCGGCTTGTAATGCTGAGTGCCGGAAACGGCGTCATCTTCCAGCGCTCAGCATTACAAGCCGGCACCGAGACCAAGCTAGAGGGCTCGCAGAGGAGAGAGAGGGACGCCAAGTGGGCACTGACAACTTTGTAACGAAAACCACTCGGCACCCCTCTCCTCTGCTAAAAAAAATAAATTAAAAAATAAAAAATGGCACTTGGGGCGGCAAAGTGCCGCCTCTTCAAAAGTGCCGCCTGGGGCAATTGCCCCACTCTGCTCCATGGTAGGACCGGCCCTGATCATAATGTAATGAATAATGGGATCCACGTCTGTTCCTGCTAAATTAGATGCTTGTCAAGTGAGCTGTCTCAAGACAATTTTTTAAAATATCTTGTTATCCATATAATATTTAACATTGTACAAGTAAAATCTACTATTTGTTGTTCCAGTCTGTCTTGTCCTATAAATGTAAGGTTTAAATTTTTTTTCAACCATACAAATATAATATAATATAAATTGATATGTAAAACAGTATAAAGTTTAAGGTTTGCTTTCCAGTGGGTGCATAGGATGTGCTGCATTTTAATGTCTGATTCAATATTACTATTTCCTATTACCGATAACTATAAAAGTATGTGATGTATGAAACAGAAATCATAAACACTCCAACCAAACGCACTTTGGATGCTAATGACTAATTGACTTCATTGTGTAATTGTGTGATGCATTTTAAACTAATTCTACTTATAAAGATTAATTAATTGAAACATATTGTACATTATTCTGTACTGTTATTCTTGTAATTCTCTAAATCTGAATTCATGTATAATGCTCCAGTTAAACTGAATGCATGAGTTACTAAGACTACCTGATCATTTCAAATATCTCATCTTGGTCTTTTTTGTATAATTAATATTTATGGTACCAGTAAAGTGTGAGAAGGACTTAGTGTCAAGCCTGTCTAGTTGCTAGATGCTTTAAGAGAATTATTTCGCCAGTCATTTTTATTTTTACGCGACCAAAGAGTTATTGGGAAATGACCAAAAACAAAATATTAACAGATTAATTCTGCAACTAAACCCCATGCTTTTAAATATGCGTGCTTTTACATATAGTGTAACTTAGAGGTCCTTCTTACATACTTTTGTAGGTGGTTATAACTAAGGTCATGTAACGATATGCATAGTCTTATGTTTTTACGTGCCTCAGACAAGGATATATGGCTTAGTTTATACAAGAAAGTCCGATGCATTTATATACGCGGTAAATAGATCATCAATCCCACGTCTCTTTTCATTAGCTTAGGGTTCCAAAACTTCGTCCAGTTTGAAGAGTGGTAATGGAATGTATCTCAGCGGGCCATCATATAAACAGTGAAATCTTCAGTCACTCCTTCTGGGGTGATTTATCTGAAGTCATTGGGTGGTCGTCAGAACTGCCACCAACTATTTATTTATACTCTGGCTAATCGCTCCATAGCTTCAATGAGCGAGGATAGCTATATTTATAGAGATGCAATGGAAATAGATACACTGTGTGCAGTGCTGTGTATTTAGATGATAGTTTCTGTTCTATAAAGAAATAATGTCATCAAACGAAATAAAATACACTTTTCTGAGTCTGAGATATACGCAATAAGCCTGTTGGTTTAATCAGATCCTTTGTCTTTATACTTCTATTCAAGTAGAGGTTTCAGTGTAGAATGCCTGTGACAATGTATGAGTCGAGGGTCGAGGGCCAATGTACCAGTTGGGGTACTCAAATATCCCTAGTTCACATGAAAAATTATCAGGCATACTCATGATCTGGCCAGAAGGTTGTCTTGCATATTTGTTGTGAATGGTCAGATTTGGTGCAATGATTAATCCGGGATTATGTCAGTTGCCCTGGTAACACGTTATCAATTGTTAAAATAGATGTTATGGTTTGGAATTAGTTCTTGTTTGAGTTGATTAAAATGAAATCTCCATGAGTAAAAAGTAAAAGTACACAAGTCACCAATAACATCATATTTATGCACTTGTGGTTAAAATGGAGATACAGAGAATGGTCAGGATGTACCCACTCAATTTTATTGGTGAAAAAAATACTGTATTAAAAAAAAAGTAATAATTACTAATAAAATATTAGCTCATTGGAGTGCAAAGGCCTTTTCTGATTTTGTTCGATTTGGATTAACTTTTTGGAGGTGCTGTGGGTCCATGGATGGATTGGAGGATTGTTGGCATGCAGCTTGTTGGAGGATGGTTGGCGTGTAGCCTGTTTTGCTCATTCATAAGGCATACTTAATACAGTAATATTTCTTTTTTTTTTATTTCACTATGAAACTATTAAGTATATCAGCGTGTTTGAGGGTCATCAATGTGCCGTGAAGACATTGTGTGGCATTAGCGCTTAATCTAGACACATGGATGGAGTATATGAGAGCATGCTGGATGATAGGAGGAGCCCATTCTTTGAAGTCTGTTTCTCTAATATATGTCTCAATTTGCAGTCTCAATGTCTGACTCAAGGAACAGGCCAAAACGAGATTCCTTGGCAAAAGTTTAAAGCAGAAAGGTGGTTCCTGGTGCAATGGGTGGAAACGCGTTCCCTTCTCACATAACAAAAAAGGATTTTTTTAAAAACCAATTCACCGAAAAAATACATATCCTCCAAACTCCTATTCTCTCCTGTATTAAGTTAAGCTTTGTTGTTTCATACAGCTGTCATCGCACTGGCTAGAAAAACTACAGGGTAAGCTTAGACAAACAAGATCAGGGCATACTGTTCCTAATTCATAAGGGCAATTTCTCCCTCTGTGGGATACACAGCCGTCATTTTTATAATGTGACAGAGCGCAAGCATCTGTCGCCAGCTGGGTGTTTATTTTCTAGTACGCGGTCCCTCCTAGCTCCTGATGAGCGACTGGAGTTTTTTTTTTTTTTTTAAAGACATGCTCTTATATCTCGGTACAACATATTTTCTACAGAGCTAACTTTCAAGGGGATACAAGCTGCCGGGATACAGTTGCAATAGTTTGGCTAAATGCTTCTGGCTATGTAGCCGTCCACACTAAATATTTCCTGCATGTGTTGTGAAATCCGTGCGTTTTCCTTAGTAAAACATACTTATTGCACATAGCTGCAACTGTGTGTCTTAAAGGGGCTCTTTCATGAATTATGTGTATTTCCTGAGTTTAGCAAAATACACTGTTATTACTCATTGCCCGGTGCTTAACCAATTATGATAATGATGATGAAATTGTACCAGATTTAGCAATTATGATAAAATATGTATGGTGAGATGTAATTAAATACCTCCTTCTTAATGTGTTGTAATTGAATATAGGGTTTATTTATAAAATATAATTGCTGATTGAATCTTAATAGACTTTGTTTTTTAAAAAAAAAGGCATCCGTTTGAGAAATGTTTTAATCCTGTTTCTCTCTTGTGCAAAATTGCAGAGTTGTGGTGACTTGTTGGCTTCCAGTGGGAGAAAAAAAAGTCATAGAAGAATAACAAATAAATGAAACAGAAAGAAAAAAACACTAGTCAAAAGTAATTGTGTAGGTGCAATGCATCTTTGTGTATAATGAAAAAAAAGCTTAATGTACCACTTTCATTTGAACCACTAGCACACATGTATATATACACACACATACACAGTTTTGTGAAAATGTACGGTATTCGCGTAATAAAGAAAAGGCCTGAATATAAGATGACGATATAGAAAAAAAAATCAAAAACGCTCACTCAAATGCACACTTACACGCTGCCACTCGCTCATACGCACATATTATACCCTGCCATTCACTCATGCTGTATGTACAATTACATTCTGTCACTCATACACACACATATTTGTTTAAGGACAGAAAGGGCTTTTTTGGAGACCATTTTTAGAGACTTAACCATTTACTTACTGCATACATTGCAAGAAAATGGTTTTATTACTTCCATTACTTTATTTTCAGGGTCTCTCTCCCTCTCTTTCCCTCCCATTCTCCTTTAGGATTTTGTGGTAGAGAGCAGAATTCATGGTTCCATCAATTATGGCAGGCCCTGAACTAAAAAAGCAGCTCCAGACATCACACTACCACCCTGTTTGACTGTTGTGTGATGCTCTTATTGTTCATACCATCTTTCTTTTTTTTCTTTGTTTCCTTTCTTATCCAGTCTCTATTCACTTCTTTTCTTCTCTCCTTCTATATTCCCTCCCTCTCTCCGCACTAGCTTCCTTCTCTCCTTCTACGGTACCTTCACTGTCTAGCCCCTCCATCATACTACTCTATCCAGCAGCCCCCACAATATTATCAGTCAGTCCCCTTATCTGCGTATAACATCACATGGCACCTCCTGTGTATGCGCGCAAAAATTGCATCAAGCCAGTGCTGCAGCTGACTGGCGGGAAGTATAACACGTGTGCCGTGTTTGGCTGAGCTGGTGGAGCAGACAAAAGGGGCAGATGTATACAGGGGATTCACATTATCCCCAATGCATTTGCAAAAGGGACACAATGGAAATTTAAATTTTGAGTAATCACATGGTAGGGTGGCCATATTGGCCATTCTTTCAAGGACACATTTCATTATTACATGTTACTGACCACCACCTGTAGTGTTGCCCTGAAATATGTATGTATGTACATATGAACTCACAGAAGGAAATCAATTACTTATGCAAGTTTATACATCCTTCATACTATCATCAAGTGGTGTATAGAAACATAAAAAATGCAATGTGCCCTGAAAAAAATAGCAGATATGGCAACTCCATATTATTGTCCCTCACTAAGTTGTATTTGCCAAGGTATATGAAACCACGACTTATTGTACCCTTTGCAGTAGTCCGGTTACTTTTAAAATTGTCTGTTCTCTGAAGAGCATATATAAAGTAGATTACCAAGTTTATCTTTTATTAATTGCTGTTTGGGTTATTGTAGTGCATAATTTTGTTGTTAAGATGACAATCATTCTTAACGACATGCGATTAGGCACATTTCTTTAATTAGCTCTAATTAAATTTGAAATTAATTATTATTTTAAAGAAAGACAACCTGTATGCAAATGTTTTAGGGGGTGTTTGGGATCTAGCAACATGTACCAAAGCAGGGCATTCATCTACTGACTTGTATACATTGACTTGTCCTGTATGGTTAACCCTTTAGAGACGCATTGATTTACTTATGTGAGATAAGTCTCTCTGGCAAGACAGCTCCACAGTTTGTAAAATGTCATATATATATACGCTCCACCTGTACTTTCATATTAGTGGTGTTTACATTAAAAAATATTGATAAAGGTAAATATCTTTTGGATTAGCATTTTGCAAATATTTCTTATACAGGCCAATTTAATATTTATTAAGCAGGAATTTGACATTTGTTTTCTCTCTTTGAATTTTGTTATGGGCATCTCTTACAGCATATTTCCGAATATATTTTCCTCATCTCTCCATTGTTTCCCGATGTCATATACATACATACCATCATGTAAGTCTATTGCTTCCTACACCAGTTCTTGAAGAGTGTCACAAATCAACGTCCTCCTGGAAGTTGCATTTTTTTTAATTTTTATTTACTTAAATCATTCTTGAAATGATTCTTATAATTGGATGAATATTTACAACACTTGTTTTGTCTGTTGAATTGACGTATCCTCTTCTGAACTCGTGTTTATAAGTAAATGAGTACAGCTGTCTGACTGTAAGTAAAGAGGAAAGGAAAGCTAATTAAATTAGGATATTTTACATCTGCCACATTTCTTAAAAAATATTGACTTGACATTAGGTAGCTAAGTACATATGAACTCCCTTCTTCCTTCCCTCTCTTTTTTTTTATCTTCTTTTTTTCCCTCCAGAAGTTCATATTTCAGTGGTCTCCCAAGAGCTCTCAGGCTTGTGCCAGATGGAAATTCACGGAGGTTTGTAGAAGTCCCTAAGAGGCCACACGTAGGAGGGACACACAAGGAACAATCAGGCCCAGTTATCACCTCTCCCTCTCTCACTCCCAGCCTGCCAGGATGCACAGGTCCACAGGGTGACTCATGCCTGGCCCTTGACTCTACTTCCCAGCCTTTTCCACCCACTTTTATTTCTTTGCTTTTCTTTCTTTCAGACCTTCATCTATCCCCTCCCCTCCTTCCCTCCACCATCCCAATTCTCTAGAGTCGCCCATGAGGCCATCCAGTCATACGTTGTCCATCAGATGTGTTTACTTTTTCCGTGACAGCGGACACATCTGGAGCGCATATTCAGGTTATTTTCTAGTGCCACTAGACACATTCCACAGCATCATTCCTGCAGTTGTTATGGTGATCCTCTTCCCTGCCAGTGATTTTCAAATTGCATGACAAAAAAAAAATACTTGTTCTCAGCATGGAAAGGGGTACAGATAGGGTGGAGGTCTTGGAAAGAGATAACTGTTAATGGGTTTTAACCAGCTTAAGCTGGTATGGACCTCATTGTTGCTTGCTCAGAGAATGTTGAGGTTCTTCTTTTAATATTTTCAGTTTACTTATACCATTGGTCATCATAATTGGTTGTTCCTAGCATTTTGTTTGGCGTGAAAATTAAAAAGGTTCAATACAAGATTTCACTTCAAGCAAACGTTTACCTTTTTATCATCCTATTGCTACTTAGCTGTAACCCCTTAGCTATTAACAGCATTTGACATATGTAAGTCATATCGGTCAGGTAATCGCACCCCTAGGCATCTGTCACAAAACAAGGCTCTAGGGAACCCAATTAGAAAGATGCCTCTGGTTCCAGGTCCTAACTTAAGCCTCCCAATGTAGATCCTGAAGGGTTGAGAAGAAGAGCGGTCAGGCTTTATGGGGCAGACCTACAGGTAGAACTGCTTTAGGATAGCATTGAGATGCGGGCAGATAGCACTTTGCTGATCAGTCCCCAAAAAAACAGAAGGATACGTCTTGCAAAGGGTGAACATCTTTAATGGGGTTTTCAAAGGGTCTTTTCTAAATACACAACATCATGAGTCAAAGGACCAAACTATATGTGACTATGTTAGTATAACTCTATAGATGAGATAAATCTATCTATCTATTTAAGTTATAGCTGTGGGATCCAAAGGACAGTTTATACTCACCTAGCCTCACTCATTCTTTACTCACTCTAAGTAAAGAGTAGAACAGTGAGGATGCATCTAACCTCAAGCTCCCTTGAACATACACAGTACAAGATGAGAAGGGTCACAGAATGCCACTTGTGTTGTACCTACCAGGTTGGGAAAGCTTCTACATAGTTCAGCTCCAGGAACTCACATTATTTGCCTTGGAAAGAGAGACCCCACTGGCAGCACTGGGAAGCCAGCTGACCTTGGTTGGACCACAGTTCTAACCCAGTAGCAGCTGCTTCCTACACATTCTACTCAACCCAGCAGGTAATAGTGAAAGTGGTATGTTATCCACTGGAGTCTGTAAAAAACTTCATTTGGGGCCTTATTTGAAATCCTGGATCCCCGTCTAGGGCCCATTGCCAGTGTGGGAATGTATGGTACTTACAGATACACGATTAATAATACACATACTAATACAAGATGGAAAGATTATGCTAGTTAAAAATAAAACAGCTTTTCTTAAAAAATCATCAGCATTTTAAGGGTGTCCTGGAGTTCCTGGTGCACAAAAGGACACTAAAACCACTTGGCCTTTTCTCGGTTTATCAGTTTTCTCTCCCCCTCTTTCTCCTAAATGCCATTTGTATGGATACTGTTGACACTAGTCACCAAGGCAGCCTGAAATACCTGCCCTCAGGAGGGCCCGGCGGGACAGTGAAAGGTCACGTAATGAAGTCTAAATGTAATTTACACAGGACCGTTTGTCACTGCCTACTCATATGCCTGCCTGTTATTAACTGCAGCTTACTCAGCTGCTCCATTTTGAGCCGATATTGACGTACTAGTACTATCACTCTCATCCAAGTGTAATGGGTGCAAAGGTCTAACATATACCTCTGCAGTTCAGTTGGGTCCCAAATCTTTGTGGTGTACAAGTAGGGTCTTTGAAGCTGACACTACTAGGCATGTACAATGTATTACCATGTCACAACATAATTTTGTGTTACTTTTCTCCAAAATACACCCGTTTAAACAGATTCCTCCTGAACTTTTGTTTTTGTAAGTCCACATTACTATGTGACGGACTACTTGCCAAGTCCTGTCTGTTCATTGTAGAGGGCTGCTGAACATGATGGTGCTATATAAATCAATAAATAATAATAATAATAACGGATCTCACAGATGTGCAGTAACATTCCCAAGAAAGGGTGATTTAGATGAGGGGTATAAGCCTGTAGAATGTGTGCCTCAACATGAGGTGCAGAGCGACCCCAGAATAGGTAATATTATTATAATTTGTTTTAGATACCATCATATTCCACAGTGCTGTATTTTACTTATTTGAAGATTTTGGTCTTTACCGCAACTTTAGCTTATTCTCTCTAGTATATACCGGTATATTTTTATTGTAGAAATCCAAACATTCACATCATTATTAAATGATGTCTGGCCTCAGCCACCACCTTTGCAAAGGTTGTCAAGAAGTGAACCATTACTAAAGTGAAATCCCAATGAGAAGTGGATTGATTAAGATGTCAGCCATATTGAGCACAGCCAATCAATTATGATTTTGGTTCTGGATTTGAAACTGCATAAAGAACAAATTGTATTGTCCCTACTTATCAATAATTTAAAGGTAGAAACCAGAAAACCAAAAAAAATGTTTGCTTCTTGAAATCTAATAGGGATTAGCTTTTTTATGGAAAAGGGATCATTTGGGTCATTAAAATCACATGGTTAGTGGATCATTCCAAACACAGCAACTTATAAAGAAATAGAAAATATATAATTTAGCTAAGTTTTAATGCAACTTACCAGCTTCTAGTGCACCCATCCCTGTACAGGACACTGGTTCTGTTAACTGTTTGTAAGCCTTCATCGAAAGTATCAGCATATGCAGTGACTGGTGTAGCCTCGACGTCAGGGCTATGCCATGCACAATGACCCCCAAAATAAACACAGGACACCATGTGGCTTGAAAAGGCCACAGCCGGTTTATTTACAAAAGCCACACAACCTGTAAACATAAAGGTGCATTAACACGATCACGACATACAACATTTACATACATAAACCCCATAAACCGTAACACCTCAAAGCTTGCCAGGGGCTACAGGGGCCACCTTTGGGAGCGCATACCGTGATGCCACACCCACACCCAAGGTTCCAGCAACCACACCCAACCAGGAACCTCCCACCAACACTTTACCACCAATGGCTCTAACACCGGATACCCCCCCCGGCTGTGACAAAGTGCCTAAAACAGAAACATTAAGAGAAAACATAACATCACATACAGTAAATATAGCAGCAAAGAAACATATGAATAAGAGAGAGAGGGACAAACACATGGGTTAGCTGGCACCAAAAAAACGCACTGCCTTAAATAACTCCCTCACCTTCTTCCCTTTGAACATTACCTGATCCCCTGACCTAACCCTGATCTGTAATCCTGTCAGGTCCCCCTCCAGTCTATGCTGACCCAGTCCACCAGGTAGAGTAGCCACATCATACCCCTCAACATTTCAAATGTTCAAATCAGGAGAAATGTGGTGGGAGGTGTGTGGAAGTGGGCAGGACAGGAGACGTGGTTACCTCCAATGCTGTTGGATTTTTTACCTACTAGGGTTGGTCAGAGGTGATCAGAAGATCTTCCCAACTGGTCAATGCTCTCAGGTCAACGCCTGCAAAACCGGGTCAGTGGGGCCACTAACTGGGACAGCAGGACTGCCCCATTAAAACCAGGACTAGTGTGAGGGATACCATATTAAGCACTTTTTCATGCATGTATACCATGTATGATGCAGGATGTATATCTGAGTAATTTCCTGAGGTTATGCACGGCAGTTCTTTAAACGTGCTGACCTGCAACATGAAATATTAATTGTGCGTCCTGGAAATACTGGCAGATATACCAGGACCTTTGTCTTTGGAAATTAAATGAAGCAAAAATAGCTTTTTTGTTTCATTTTTAAAATAAAAAAAAATCATAATTGAGTAATTAGATCCCCCTAACCACCATTAAGTGAGAGATGATAATAAAAGTGTTTAAGCTGTTTATGTGGATTAACACAATTAACTCCGGAAGTATCAGAAGACTGGAAAAACGTACAGCATCCCGTCATCTGCCTGCATGATCGCATTCTCCGTTATTTATTTTTTAATACTCAAACCTTCTGAGCTGGGCAAGTCTGAAAAGGAGAGAGTTGGAAAGTAAAAGCAGGAAAATATGCACTTGTTTGCTTAGCCTGAATTAGCGCTCAAGACTTTATCTCTCTCCAAGACTTATTGAAGCCAGGAAGAAATGCAATACAAATACAAATTTCTTTTCTTCTCCCGGAACGTTATTTATTATGACAGCAAGTACACAGACCCATCTTAACACTATCAAGTGGTAGATACTTTAGCGCAGATGGCCATGTGTTCTGTGCAAATAAACACGCGGTTCCAAAATGCCAGGAGTAAGTCAGCTGATATATACTCTTGTTTATTTTGTATCCAAAGTGGATCATTCCTGGTAAAGGCGATTCCCCTTTTTACCCTATTTAGTCTTTCAAATTCCTTATTTTTTTTTAAAAAAAATTTCAGACAGCATAGGATGTTTCAGTACATTTAGAAATGTTATACGGCACTATTCAGAGGTTCAGAAAAGGGCTGTCTGTATTGCTAAGCTCCAGATCTGCCACAAAGATAGTTACTTTGGAGCGGGGACCGTCTGGTTCACTTTACATTTGTGACCGGTGACTAGCTTTTAAAAAATGTATTAGCTGTTCACTGGTGGTGAGCTTGCTCCAGCTGCAGGGGATTACGACTTTGAGTGGGTCCAGGAAGCTTGGAATGCATTCTCTTCCACAAGAGGATTTGTGTCCCCAAGCCTTTTTGAACCATTAACCCTTTGCTACCTTAAGACCTTACAATAAATGGCTTGGCAGCGCATCATGGCTTATTGCCTACGGATCTACATGCGAACTGAAGACTCCTACTGATCCTTATGGCACGCTATAAAAATAACAGTCAATTAAAATTTACTTGTGTGCTTTTCATTTTTTTTCCCCCTTTTCAATTTTTATCCAGAGAAGATCTCAGTTGCGTTTTCCTAAAGTATGTATGTATGTTTTTCCTTTGTAATTAGAAGTTTAACTTTTATGTGTAACATTTGTAACTCTAAAATAGCATGCACTGTGAACAATACTATGAATTATTATAATTTTGTATTATTATTATCATTTATTTATAAGGTGCCAACAATTTACGCAGTGCTTCTTACACTCAAGGGGTATGGCAAAATTAGAATACACAGACTAAGACAATCTGATATATAATAGTAAGTAATAATAGTAATAGTAAAAATAGTTTTTATAGGTTAGTAACAAGCAATTACGTTATATTTAATTTTTTTTATTTAACTTTTAATTTTTTTTTACCCTTAGACTTCTAACAAAGTAGTTTACGTGAAGACTAACTAAGCATTGTATATTCCGAATGTATATTCCAATGCGTTTTACGTCCGAGGAGGTTGGACCTTTGCATACTTAAGTCTCATGTATCATACCTCTAAGGAAATGTAACTCGGTAATTAAGTTTTGGCCGTACTAACCTCGCTGAAAAATGTTGACTGTTAGTTCAAGGTGCGTGAATGTTTTTTTTTTCTTCATCCTTAAAATGATGGCAAATGTATGTCACAAAGGTTTGCATTCTGCTAGGTGTTTGAAATTCCGCCTTCATGCCAGCAGGCAGTTTAGTGGCAGGAAGTCCTTCCTCGTAGCGCAGTCATGAACTGGTAAACTAAAGGCATCTGTAAAAATTTAAAGTGGATATTAGCTTTTTTTTTAAAGCTACAACCCGAGAGTAATGTGGTGCAAACGATAACCGTCTTCAACCATCCCAATATAGTACGATATTATTTGCAATAACACGGCATTAATACAGAAGATACCTTACATAATCTGCAGTAACTGTAGGGAATCTGTGCTCTGTTGTATTCATTAATACCTATTTCTCATAAACATTTATTTAGTGTATTTTTATTTTATTTATTTTTTTTGAAGTTTTTTTTTACTTAACATGATTGTTCCTGCACGCCCCTCAGTTGTTACCGGATTGTTCTTCCTTTACCTCTCATTTTACTGTTAAAATGTAAAAAACAATGAACTTTGATTTATTTGACAATCACTTTTTAATCTTATTAAAATTGTTTTTAAGTTTTTTTTTTTGATGCGGAAGAAAACATGAACACACGGAAGCAGCCAATGTTTTTTTAAACTTATATAGGATAGAGGTAGGTGGTATAAGGGGTAAAAAAATAGAATTGTTTTACATTCATCATATTCCACAGCCCTGTACAATGGGTAAACTGAATATAACGAGTAATATGTGACACATCAATTCGATGAAACAGAAGATGAGGTGGGCCCTGCTCAAACAAGCTTATGATCTAGAGATGCCTGGCAAAGTATTTTTACCCAGCTGAGTGATAACATTGGAGTTATTAAAGAGCCTAATTTATTTTACGTGAATGCTGGCAAGGGTATCAAAATGAGCCAACTTATATACACATGTTGCTTACTGGTGAAACAGCTTCTTTGCACTATATCGGGAGCGTTCAGAGTGTATGCACCAATTGGCCTGTAGTTGGCTCTTTCGCTCTAAAGTTTTATACGTCTGAAAATGTATTTAAACAAAACATGTAGTATACAGTGCTGTACAGTACATTGGAAGTCTCATATGTTAAGTAAAACGATATCATGGATATCACTTGAGATGTTCTTATATTCATGGGTTAGCACAAATGTCCAGAGGCGTATTTACCTTGGGTGCTGCCCTAGGTTTGACCCAGGCGAAAAAACACCCAAATATTATGTCATATCCCAGCACTTCATGACTTAAAGGTGTTCAGCGCCTTTTAAAGCAGTCTAGTTGGCCTAGGCCAGAATAGGTCATTTCGATTGTGTCAAACGAAAGGTTGATGAACAGAGCCACTCAATTGTATTGCGTTAATCAGAGTCCCAGACCAGATGCTGGGATCCATTTAGAACACAAACTTTGGAATCCGGTACACGGTAGTACCTGCCGCTTTTCAGATGCAGTGAACGAGTTGCGGGACATGTCTTGAAACTTACAAAAAGTCCTGTGCCATAGAGCATGTGATCAGAATATACCATGATTTTCCAACCAGCCTATGATTTAAAAGGGTGAGTGACAGAAGTATGATGAAATGTGTCACACTGATATCAGTCACTGTTTACTATCTTGTGGTTGTACTGTACAAAAATATATACCAAATGTCAATTTTGCCTATTTAGGGTTGGAGGCAGAAGGATCTGCTTTGCATCTTTTTAATGTGCAGTTTAGCCGCGGCATTAATAAAACTGTCCGTGAGACATCAAATAACATAAGAATTGACTTATTGAAATTGAAGAAAATGGTGTATATATTTTTGAGCATTTTTAAGGGATAGAAGGATGTAAAAGTTCTCCTTTATACCAGTCTGATCAAGAACAAAAAAGTGTGTAACAGCAGAGAAACATTCTGAAATTTAAAGCATACTTCCAAATTAACCGGAGACACATCTAAGGGTATTTAGGGTACTGTTGAGTCATAGTCACCCAAGACCGGATTTTAGCTTTCAAAGGTGCACATAAACAAAAAAAACATACGCTTTGACTTGTTGGATTTACGTCAAGGTTTTGGGCTTTTTTGTTTTGTGCCGAGCTAGAATTTTCAGCGCGTTTTTGAATGTGTTGGTGAACTACGATGACAGATATTGGACTCACTTCATTAGATGCATATCCTGTGACTGTGCTTGTGTTTTTACATGTGTGTAGCTTATGTTTTACAGCTTAATTAACTCAGAGAATGTGATTTCTAATGGTCTGTGGCATTTCTTTCTAGATTTTAATGTTAGCTGCATGTGTGTTTGCTTCAGAGACATAAGTAAATGCTATGAATTGGCCACTGGCAGTTTTTCCCAATTCTCTTAAAGACCAGCCTTTTAAAACGTAACAAAAAATGGTATTAATAAAAAAACTGCTATGTGAAATGCAATGGTGAGTTTGTAACAATAGATATGTGCCAGTTTACCATGGTCTTGGATCTTCGTTTTCTGGCTATTGTCTTCTGGAGTAACACGAGTCAAATCCAACATAGAGCTTATTTGCACTCTCCAGCTATCATATCCACTTTAATATATATGATAACTCAATGGTCCCTCTCAAACTATGCACAACTTGGTTGAGCTGGAATGTATCTTTTGCTATATGGCTTCCTGTTCTTCTCCCTCTTTCCATGTGTTGAGTACAGAAATGCCCCACACCGTAGGTCCCAGGATGTTTGGAACGCTCCCTTAGTGCACCATATAACCGTGAAGGCCAACTGCCTTTCTACCAGCGCACATCTTACAAAAAAAACACAGAATGCTGAATACTTATATAAGTTAGTAGGTATATACCGGTATAAGACTGGAGAATGGCCCACACAGTTGTACTGGTTATAGCACCCTGGTGGCAGCCCTGCTTGTGACAGTATACAGTAAGTAGCCCAGAACTGCAAATAAAATACCTTGAGCCACTCACCAGCATATCAGTGTCACCCACTCCCCATTGCGGCAATCTTTGCATATGTCTTAGAATTTTCAGGAGAAAAAAACACTCACTAAAATGTTATATGTTTATACTTATCAAAGCACAACTGATTTCTGAGATTTATGCTGCGGTAGAGTATGTAGCATCAGCAAAAAATATATACAAAAAGGAGAGAGCACAACTTAGAAAAATAAAAACATAAAAAGGCATACACATTCAGATTACTACTAGAATAATGACCAATAAGTACGCAAAACAAAGGAAGAATTTAGTGCATACCCGGTGAATATCATTCACGTTCATGTAAAAGGCATAAACATTGTGGATTCCGTCGAGTCATGTTTGTCTTTGTCCGCCATTACATCAAAGTACCCCAAGTATGTGGCATCAGTCTTCTGCGTGCAGAACAATAAAAGAGTGTTAGCGATGGAGTCTTGATCAGCCAGTGTAAAGACAATCTACAATAATGTCCCACAAACAATAATCCCACTGCTTCTGTTACAAAGATCAAACTCCATTATGTAATTAAGGCTCCCGCAGTAAATCTCTCGTTACCTGTCTGTGTAACATTTATTGTACACTTGTGGACTTAATAGAGAACTAAGTAATTTTCAGTGGTATCAAGCTAATTTAATACTGTCACAGCCAGCTGAGTTTCGCAGGCCTGAAAGGTGAAGCTGCGTAAGAAGGTTTCAGAAAATAAAAACTGCGCAGTCAACCACATGCAGAACTTCATTCCCAGCCTGTTACAATCCAAATTGTAGACTTGCACGTGAATTAACAGACTTATGAACCAAAACAATTACTCTACAGCTAATGGCTACATTTGAATGTTATTTTGATTTTGTTGATGGATTCCCATGTAATGGTACTCTAAACACTTTAAAGATTTTTAAGGACCATGTGCCACCCATATGCTGTCTAATGGCATTTTGTTTTAGAAATACAAGTACCAGGACATAACAGTGAAGTCCTGTGAGAGAAAAACAAGACAAGACCAAATGTCTTGAAGAGGCTGGAGGAAGCCATGTGTTGGTTGGGTATATGGAATGCATACCCCACCAACATTTCCAGGCTCTTGGATTTGAGGGTTTGGCTAGAGGTGGCGGGGATGACTGACCTCCTGTCCATCTTATCTGAAGAACCACCTTGGGGCACTCAGCTTTAGGGCTTTCCAAGGTTGGCCACCTGGGATTTGTATTGGAAGTCTGTGTTCCAACCCAAAGTCCCCTCCCAAAGCCATTCCTTCAGAAGAATTAGAGATCCAGATGCAAGGTTCCCAGGGCACATTGATCAATAGATGGAAACTGCTTTGCTGGAGTTTTCTTTTAGAAATGTGGTTTTCAGGTGAACTTGCCATCCACAAAAATCCACTGCTTCGCTGGAGTTATTTTTTTTTTTTAGAAATGTGGTTTTTAGGTGGGCCTACCATACACAAAAATCAACTGCAAATATGTAGAATGCTTTATATATAAAATGATGACGTTGCTAGAATGTGTTTACATGTACTGTATATATACTAAAGGATTATAATTATCTGACGGCCATATTTGTTGTCTCCATCTTTATGCTGCCTGCGACCTTTGTGTTTGCACAGATAAAAAGACTAGGAACTAGGAAATATTTAACCTATACATTTTGTGACATGACGACAGGTGTGCTTTAGAGTGACGTGGCGGGCATTGTGTAATGTGGTTGCATGTCACTGCCTTTGTACAGCATGTGTGGGGGGAAATTAATCAACAAGTACAGTAGAGAAGAATTATAACCGACCAAGCCATGGGCTGCAATTAAGAAACCACTTCATTACAATCAACAACTAATAAAATTATGTCTTTCTTTAATGCATTGCCATTGTTCAGAATTATAAATGGGTTCTGCTTAAGTTAGCTAGCACAATGTCTTGAGTTAATCGTTAGGCCGAAATCCAAGTTTGAAAGCAAGTTAAACTAACATAGCCACACTATTGTTTGTCAAGCTATTAAGCACATAAATCCATATTAAATTTAAAGATGCAGTAGTAACTTTTTTTTTACTCTTTGCATTCGTAATTAGAGGCAAATATCTACAAAGTCAGTGTTAACTGACAAGTATGTTTTATTAACATTTCATTGATTTACATGTTGGACCAGGTAGTATAACACTTTCACTTTCTTGGTATTATGGAAGAAAACTCGATGACAGCAACTCCACCGTTCAGCTATATGGTATGGTCTGCGGTGATATCTTTATAGAGTAACTGAATTGAACCGCATGTGCATCCTGCTAACACAATGAAGTTCAGAGTGCCCGGAGAGTGCTAACACTCCTACTTGAGCCGACAGTAGGCATCTAAAGCAATATTTATTGAGGAATCATGCAACATACATAATATATTATGATTTATTGGTTTATATAGCGCCGTCATATTCTGCAGTGCTGTACAATGGGTGAACATGACATAACAAGTAGTATATAACATAACAACGTGACTAATAAGAGGTGAGGAGAGCCCTGCTCAACCAAGCTTACAATGTAGAGTATACAGTGTATATATAAATGACATTAGGAACAATGAAATAGTAACAAAATTAGCAAAAATTAAAAAAAAAGTGATAGGTACCAAATATTTGAGGAAGTTTGACCTTTTCTCAGCAATCTGATTTTGTTTCTTTTTCACATGTGGCAGTACTAGTTTTTGATCCACCTTGGCCTTAGTTCTAAATATCGTGGCGTTGACATATACTATTTGAAGTGTCATTCTGACCACGGTAATTGTTTACACGTTTCTGATTTAGCTGTCTTTGTGTGCCGGATTTTGATTGTTAAATGACCTTTACATTTTGGTGTTTTTTTCATGTCAGTTTACCATCAGCTTCATATAATCCATGTACGTTGCAAGTTACTAACAATAATTGCCATGAACAAAGTTTGACCCTCCCCAATCTAAGTAATAGATTAGTTCTGTTTACTTAGGTGCCGTGATGGGATCTTAAGATGAAGGTTATACCATTTGTTGGGCCAACACAGAAGAACAAACCCACATAATCTTTGGGAAGATAGGTTTCCATATACAGGTCTCAAAAAGTTATGTCACTCTACAAGGACTCCTATAACAGAGGTTAAGAATAGCCACACTTAGTTTATTCTAAATAAAAGAAGTACTTCTATTTGAGATACCCTCAGTTTTAGGAATGACAAATAAAATGACAAATATGATGAAGGTGTTTAAGTAGCAGTGAAATTTCTGGAAATGAAGCTCTATTACTCATTTCTGCTCATTTATTTTCTTTTGAGAATTAACTGTAGAATCCAAATTATTACATTTATTTAACATTTTTCAGGGCTGTTAGCAGCCACAATAATGTCAATTTAACATGATTGCTTTAACTAAGTCTATTCTCATCACTGATCATTTACCCCATATCTTGGTTCTTCCAACAGCAAATAAAAATGAATATTAGGAGTGTTTGTTTTAGAATAATAATGCTATTATTTTCCTCATCTCGTCCATCTCCAACCGCTGCTTTTCCACACCTATTTATAACCATACCTGGGAATTCTCAGGGTTTGACCCAGAGTCTCTCGTACAGCACTACCTCCTCAGGTCAGTTTACTTTTTCTTTGGGTAGTCAAGTGGTGTTTGGCCATCTGCATAAATCGTAATGGTCCACTTTTTCAGTACCTACTTCCAATAATCCATCTAGACCAGGTTCCCAAAAGGTTTCTTACCCTTCATCAGACATCTCTACAATTATTATCATCTTCACAATATTTTCATTTAATTAATTATAAATCACCATCAATATCTAATATCTAATGTGGACTTCTGATTAATCTGACTATATCATTGTAATCTTATATTTAGTCTAATACAAAGACTTGCCCCTCAACCTTCCATTGGCTTTTTTGGCACATTTACCATATACCGGTATATATATATATATCTATGTACCTCAAAGATTTAGGTGATAAGTTCATCCATGCATTGTGCAATCTACAATGGTATATTAAGTCATGGAATAGCCAATGGTCAAGACAGGAGGCTGAGAACAGTGGTAGTGTTAAGGGCAATAGGTCAGAGCAAGCAGAGGCCAGTTGAGGTGAAAAGGCTAAGCCAGGCCACTTAGCAGATCAGCTGTACAGGATAAGAAAAATCAGGCCATGTAATATCGCATTGTGGCGCATGTACGTGTTGCAAAAAGCAAGCTACAGTTCTAGTCTTTTGAACAAAACTTTTGCTACCTATTATTTAATTTGTCTATAATTCTAGTCTTGTCATACCCCTTGAATATAAAAATTGTAAAAATAGCTGCGTAAATTCTTGGCGCTATATAAATAAAAGATAATAATAATAACAACAATAATAATAATAATTAACCTGAATAATTGATATAAAGAAACATTATTTGCCTCCGTTCAATTTTAATATTTTTTTACGTGTCATAATAAAGTAGATCTTTATATGTTTCATATATTTGGTTATATATTCGGAAGCTTCGCATTGGGACAACTTTTCCCCTTTTTTTTGTATAAAATTAACTTAAAATCACAATCAAATTTATTGTCTTGAATGAGTTATATACATTGGATTATCTGGCAACATAGTAAATACTGTTATATTTTCGCATATAAAATAATAGATTTTTTTTAAATAGTGCTAAGAAAAACCATGGGTGGGACATTTATACATTAACATTTACCTCATTTCACAACTAAAAACACACTTTTGGCTTCTCTGTCAGAGTCATGTGATCATAATGGAAAGGAAAGGCAGTGAAGACTTATAGAAATAAAACATTATCCATGTGTCTGACTGTCTTTGAAGCCAGATTCTGTGTCTTTGAAGTGCGTATTTATACTAAATATGACAGGAACATTCCATAAAAATGTTTTTATACGCGAGAGCTGCAGCTATGACAACTGTCTGAACCAATCATAGTGTTCCATGCTTTAAAGTCGGGCTCTTTGTATCTCTGAAGTTCTGCTGTACATTCCGCTTTATTTTTTTTTTGAATTTATATTAAATAAATGTTCTGTACAGCTTTCAGTCTTATCGCTGTGATTTTAGGTATTCATTAAGTTCTATTCACTAAGATGAGAGTCCACGCGAGTTAGCTAAAAATGCAAAAGTTTGGAGCAGTAAATCCAAGCATGAGAGGAGTATATTCCAAATAACTTTAACTATAGATGGTACCTACCTCATGTCTTGTCCCCTATTCTGTTCCCGGGGGGGATGGAGGGGCTAAAAATACATTTTAAAATCTTGGGGGCATCTATGCCCCACTGCCTTAAATAAAATAAGTTAAAACTAAATTAAAAATAAAAACAATCCATTCTGCCCCAATGACAGCAGAATATAATATGGTAGCAGCCCCAATATCAGGTATACCCTATTTCTCTATTACCTAATACCCTATTGAGTAATCAGGCTTCCCGAGGGGCTGCGGCTTAAAAACGTGGTTAGGTAGATATCTTACATTAGGTAGGTCTGTGCTTGACCAGCGCTTCCTTTTTGTCTCCATGAAACCTTTTCAAGCAGATCATCGGGAGATGACGCCATGCTCTGCTCAAAGTATTTTAGGCCCTGTGACTTTTGATTTTCTATGTTGACATTTTGATGTCTATATAGGCAAAGGTGATGCCTTTTATTGGGCCAATAGAAAAATATGTCGAGTCACATACGCCTTCAGGATCTTGGAGATCTCGTTTTCAGATGGGGCTTGTACCACTATGGCTATATCAATTTTCTAATTTGCTTGTTGAAGGTTCCAATTGTACCTAAGTGGAAGCAAACCCCAGAGTATATAACACCTGTTATTCACTGTTGTACAAATCATACAGTGTATTAGAATACGGCAACAACCACAGATGCCAGTAAAGGAAGATTTTCTGCTGATTCTACAGCTGGTAACCTAATATTGCATTTTCATAGGAAACTGATCTTCGTTTTCTTTGTATTAAGGCCATTAATCTGGTTTGTCAGCTTCTTACAGAAGGGTTAAAACAGGGCCTAAGTGATGCTGTCCTTCTAATCCGGAGCCAGGTGGCATCTATAAGAGCTGCCAAGCCTGGATATGTCCATAGATTATTCAGTAATGTGCTCCTGAAGGTCTGAGACAGCAACAGTATTGATCCAGCATCACTGAGCACCAAACAGAATATGTACCACTTCTAAACCGCAAACAAATACCCCATGGGGATTCACAAAGCCATTTTCTGGAACTGTTAGGAAAAGCAGTCAGCATGAAAGATAACTGGGCCTTTTTTTTACAGTTAACAATTGAGGGTCTTGCCTGCCAATCTTAATTCCTTAATTCCATTTCAGTTGTAACTACGGTCTAATCTGTTTAGGAAGGGTTTTTCCAATGTTAAATTTCCAAGTTTTATTGCATAATTTGCTCACTCAAATTTAAGAACTGGAAGTCCTCTCTCTTACTTCAGCTTGCACTTAAAGGGATACTCGGCATCAAATGTACTTTAATGCAAATGAAAGCTGCATGGTCCCTTTAAGTGTGTGTTGTCCATTTTAGACATGCATTTGCCCCTTTTCACACCCCAAGCTAAATGCCCTGCAGGGAGATGTATCAGATTTAATATATCTCTCGGCATGTGATTTACTCACCTTCAGTCAGCTTCAGTACTGGCTCGGGGAAAGCTTGCCCCAGGGTGTATGTGACTACTTCAAGCAGCCAATTAGTGGGAAGAATAGTTGGACGCTGGAGGAGGTGAGCAGCTTTTACTGTGTCATGTAAGTGCTTTATTTATTTGGTTTGTGAAGAATGTATATTAAAATACTCAGGGTATCGTTAGACTGTCCCTTTAAATATACACTAGCTCTTGAGGAGCACACCCAAAAGGTATCATCTGCAAGCGCTCTATACATTTAGTCTATGTAAACTGCTATATTTTTTATTATTATTATTATTATCATTATTTTCGTAGTACCAGTATCACTTATTACAGGACATTCACTGAAACGTTATGACAAAAGTAAGACTGAAAAATTAAGATAAACCGAGATGTAAGATAAGGAGGGCCCTGCTCATCTAGAAGCCATGGTCTTTACTATTAATTTTGCATTTTGGACGACAGAGTGACTAATGGCCGAGGCATCCAATTCATTAAACCATTTTTGATTTTATCAAAAGGATCAGTCACCATGCTGAATTTTGCAAATAACAACGTTTTTTTTGGTTCAAGGGGCATATATCTGTGTAAGAGCAGGATGAGAATCTTGGCACCCAAACATTTTTTTAAAAAGTGCATTGCTAAGAATGTTAGGTTATCTGCTAAACTCCAAACTGAATGCCTAAAACTCATAGAAGACTGGCTGGGCTAAGCTTCAGTATGGTTAAAAATGATGGTAGAATTCACGGTTGCAGTTTTATTTTTCACCAAGTTCCTCCATGTTTAGTCATGAAACTGCAATAGAAACTTACAAAAACTCGATGCAGTTTCCCCCAGATCTTAGCTGTTTACATAAAATGTCAGTCCATTTAGTAACGATTTCAGTAGAGTCAGGTGGACCAAAAACAATTCTGCTGAGGTTTTTTTTCTTGAGTATTCTTTTAATAAATAACCAAGATTCCAGTTGCTAGATTTTATCCTTATATATCACATCTTCATTCAGCTCATCATTTAGCAAACAAATCCATAGGGTTGTCTTCCTTGAAAAACCCCATGAGCGAATGAATAATCACATTAACCCATTTCTAGTAGCGCTTCTCGAATATGAAGATATCTCAGATACAATATTCCAGTTGACTCATTATTAATGTAGTTACAATGATAAGGCTACTATTGCCTATCATATATGTTTGATTAAAGAAGTACGCTTCTGAAAATAGGATTAATAATAATCTAAATATTGAGGTACTGTATGTAAAACAAAGTTAAAATGGATATTTGAGTTATGTTATTAAGTTGTGGGAAAATTCATATTCCCCACAGTTAAGTGGGTAGCAGAGCCATTATTAAACCAACCACATCCAAAAAGCAGGTCTTCTGGCCTGGTGTGTTTAATGTTTCTGCTATCCCGTTAATTTAAAGTGGAGGTTCTTCCATCACTTTTGCCCAACTAAATCGTATGTTGTGGGTGCTTCTTGTACGGCTGCAAGCCTCAACCAGTAAGCAAGTATCACAACCTCATGCTGATGAGTCACATAAAGGACGAGTTATCCATGAGTGGTGATCTGGCTTCTGCAACTCTATCTCGAGCTTTGTTTAAAGGCATCCTAGTACAGAGGACATTTGCTCCAAGGGGTCCATGTACAAAGTAGATATAGAGGCAAAAAGGTGAACATTGTTGGTGCAGCGGTGGCACTACAAGATTTCTGTGGGAAAAGCAGGTCTCCTGGGTTGCCTGGTGGATGTGGATGAATGTTTAATAATGCTCTCGAACCAGGTTGTTGCAGGTGGTTCTTGATAAGAGGTGGAAATCAAACTTATATTCATCCAACCTTCTCTTTAAAGTATTTTATTAAAATATTACGGTATGTATATGAAATTATACCAGATAAAATGTTCCATTAATGAGGTTGCCTCCTTTTCTATTCTCTGCTAAGTATTCGTAGGATACATTCCGAGTATAAACAAAGCAGGGAAGCAGTTACCAATGATTAAATTATAGCTATTTTCCGCAACAAGAGAGAGAAGAATGGCTTAAAAATAATTTTCATTCTTTAATATATGCTCATTGCTGTAGGGGAAAAAAAAATCTGGGAAACTGTTAGCCTGGATAAAGTTGCACCTTGAGGACTGATGTAAACTGAGTTTCCTGAAGTACATTAAAATTTGCCATCCTCCTCCCCTGACAGCTGAGAGATTTGCATCTGGTAGCGATTCAGTCAGCCGGATGGAAGAACACTCCCCGCGGATAGCTGATAAGCGGACACATGACATTTGCAAAGAGCAGTTTGCCCACTCGAGTGCCAGGGCAAACGGCGCTGAAATCCACCCTTCCAATTTCATCAGAAACGAATGGAATATTGCAAATGACACCACCAAATCAACTGTAAATAGATGATAATTTGATTGACATCTGGAAAGCTGTCACAGGCTGAGCGGCCTATAACAGGAGCATTTACCCAGTGCAAAGACAGCTTTCAAGTAAATCACTTTTTGTCCAGTGGGGCCCCGCCAGAATATAATTGCATGTCCTCGTTCATTGCAAATTCCCCATTACTGTTACCAGCAGTGTCTCGTCATTTAAAGGAAAGTTGTCTTCCAAAAATGTGCATTTTCTTCTATTAACTCTTTGCTTACTAGCCTACAGCCGAGGATCATGAAGAACAATGCATTTATTTGTCTTTTGTAATCTTGCGGCTGTACAGGTTCACTTTACTACAACCAGATTTTTAGTTTTGAATTAAAATTATACAGAATTTACAGTACACCGTACAGTCTTCCTAAACTGATAAAAAGCATACCTCCTAACGGTCCCTCTATTCAACTGTCCCCTAGTTTTACCCACATTTTACTCCCACATGACTCACTTGTATTTTAGGTTAAAATATGATAGTGTGTACCTGTGAGTAACAGTTTGATCAGCATTGCCCATTAATGCCAATGCAATAATTTCATATGTACAATTTCTGATATATATATATATATATATATATATTGAATATTATATATATATATATATATGTGTGTGTGTGTACTAAACAAATAAACTATTTCTATTTTGAAAGCATTCTGTTTAGCATTTTTCAAACCTGCCTAAAACTTTTGCGCAGTACCGTATTAACATAGTCAAAATAAATACATGAATTGAAGAAAAAAAGTGTTTTTAATTTGTTTCCCTGAGTTCTATTAAAGCTGACATTTTGTATTGTCCTTTAATATCTCTGGGCCTAAGGGAAAACACACATTGCCTTTAGCAAAATCCCCCAAAAAAGCCTTGCAGCAAATTGAGGAGTCTGCCTGTAGGGAAGTCCTTTTATATTCCTCATAAGACTGTCCTCTCCTAACAAGATGGGAACAAGCCAATATGCATTTGCCTCCCAGACAGGTTTATTATCTGTGTATCACATACAGATCCCTGTTGTACAATATGTTAAGAAATTTTGCAGGCCAGTAGGGAACTGTATTCATTAGTTTTAGGGTTATATACTCTATACACAGTAGATGAGGTTGAGAAAGGACATGTCCATCATGTTTGATTTCACTCTTTAACATCCATTCCCAGATTTTTAGAATCACCTATTCTGAAAATAAGGGGATCAGTATCTACTTTTCAAAAGATGCTATGCAACGGCCTTTACGCATATGTGTTGCTGTATTTTGTTACGTGCTATGTTTCCTGTTGTTTACCATGTGCCGTGTGGTGGATTTTTCTGTTGGCTCACGGACTACACGAGTCCAAGCACACTGGTGTTCCAGGAGAACTGTGAGATTCTCTTTTATTTTAACCTTATCCTTATTACAAGCCTTAAAGGTCATCCCCCTGAGGTCTTGAGTCACCCTTACAGAAGTATCAGTGATCTTTTTTATTTAGATTTAAACAACCAGTGTTTCCTGATCTGTAGCCTTGATCCACATTTAGCCTGACCTCATATATGCTTCTGGCCCCTTTGAATTTCATCCATATTTTAACCACACCACCTCTGCTGACAGGTAATTACATTAATAAGGTACTTCTCAAGGCCCAGGTCTTGGGATGAAGGATTGGAGAATAACACTGTATTAGCACATATGATTAAATTGTCTTAGATAAAGCAAAGTACCCATATGGCCAATAGTGTTGCAAAAAAAGAAACTAACTTAAAGAGCCGTACTAAATTATTATTTATTACTATTATTTTTGTTATAGGCTAATGCCTTTTTGACCGTTATTTTACCTTTCAAGACCCACACACACATACAGTGAGTATGTGGTGATGCATATGATGTTACTTTCACTGTTGTCATTGATATACCCAGCAACATTTTGGACCAGCTAGGATTCTAGAATTAAGATCAGGTACATATTTCTGGAATGGGAACACATTCATTGGAACAAAATTAAACACCATTAAAAAACATTTCTTTAACACCAAACTGCATTACTGTATACAGCATTCTACTGCTAAAACTAAAGTACTTCCCAGTAAATGTTGCTTTGAGACTGCCATCCTCCGGCGCTATAAGCATGAATTATCCTGTCTCTTCTCTCTGTCTATGAGGAAACCTTTTAAACATACTTCTAAACCATCTTTACCATCCATAAACAAACCCAAAAGGGAACTGTGAGCTGAATACCGGCATCTCCCAGTTTCCTTTATTTGTATTATTCTATCTTGAGAAAAGGAACTGTAAGGCTTTGGTGGAATTTACACATTAGTAAAGATTTTCTTGTAATATTATATTGGCTTATAATAGTTATTAAGAGAAATATGTACAGTTTAGTATGACTGTATTAAAACAGTCATATGGCATTCCGACCAATAAAATTTACTTATGAGGGTATTAAAACCTATCACTTTTTTAAATGAAAAAGATAACACACTCCTCTTGTTTCTTCTTTTCTTTTCTCCATAATTTTTTTGTTCTTTAGAATCGTTAAATGGATGAAGATTGTCCCATATCATAAATGTGCCATTGATGTACACTGTAAATTGTTGAGTGACTTACGCAACATTTGACGCACATGTGAAACTTTGTATAGTATACATCTTGCTTTGTATGGAAACTACAAATACATTTTGAATTACAAAAAAAAAAAAAAAAAAAAAAAGATAAACAAAAACAGGAATAATGAAGGCTTTGTCTATTAAATTGTTGGAAACAGCTTTTAAATTTTGGAGCCTATTAGGATGATTGTGTCCAGGCTCTGCTCCTTGTTAGGTCCCAGTAGCATTGAGTAAACATAGGGATGCACAGACAGTGCTAATTGTAGAGAGAGTACCTGCCGTTGTGAGTGTCAGATGGTTTGATAGGAGTGACATGCAGCTAAATGGAATAGGGAGAGCTTTGTCCGTGGCCTGTTAGTCCATTAGTCTGCTCCGGCAGCTTGTTTTACTAAGGAGCCCTCTAATGGGTTCTCGGCAATAATTACTATCTCTCTTTCACATGCTATTCAACATGACAGGCACTTGCTGAAGTCGTAGCTAATATATTTGCACTCTAACGGCTCTAGGGTTGAATCTCCTTGAGGCTTCGTGGCCAAGAAATGATAGCATTTTTTTTGCACTCTGTGTTCCATTCCAATCCACCTCACTCGATCTGTTTTGTTTACCTTGCAGTAACAAAAATGAATGTCCTAAGAAGTCATTATAAGATCATTTTTAACATTTTCTCCTTTCACTAGAATTCTGTGTAATATATTGACATCAACAATTCTACGATCAAAGAATCACAGTGAAATATTCTGTTATTCTGTACACCTGCTTGCATCTTACTAGGATTAATAGTTTTTTCCTGTTGTTAAAGTGTGTGTGGGAAATGTTTGTAATTTGCTATAGACCGCTAACATCCTGTAATATGAGTGAAAGTATAGGTTCTAAATACTTTTTTGTGTACACAAAAAACATAAAAAAGGTGACAAGTATGCCCAGTATTTAAATGAAAATGTAATTTATTCAGTTCTGAATAGTTGAAAGATGAACCTTGCATTCCTGAACACTATTTTAACTAGAATCTGTCACTCATAGTGATTTTAGCAATAAGTGGCCACCTTTTTGACTTCTGAGCCATAAGAGTTAATCACACCCTTTTCTGGCACCTTCCTTTTGCCCCTGTAGGCGACATCTGAAACCCAAGTCACCAAATTAAAATGATTACATTATAGGTATATTTAAATGGTCACATAGCAACTTTATCTAAATAGTTTTTAGGAAAAAATAAATAATTTGGATCGCATATACAGGAAGTTTGCAACGATGTAGGGTGTTGAACGGTATGTAGAAAAAGAATTTGACGGCACATAGGAGCCTATTGGCCTTGCTGTAAAGACTTAAGCCTTTACTTTTCTTTTTAGACCAAGAACAATTCTTCACTTAGTATATATATTTAAAAAAAACAATAGCAATTATCATGTAATTTTATGGACCAAAAAAACACCCCAGCAACTGGTCTGAATCCTCCAAAAATGTGTGTTTATATATATATATATTTTTTTTTAAAAAAAAATACAAATGCAACGCAGCTGAATGTTTAAACTTTTGTTTGCCCCCTCCCCACAATCCCCCATTTCACTGCATATTTAGAAAAAATAAGTGAACTAGGAACATATTTAAAGCACATGATGATAATGAACTCAGGGTGGGGAGGGGCGTTAACATTTAAGAATGCATACTCTTGACTGCCAGGTATTGCCAGATGTTGATATTGGCTGTGCTAGTGTGGGGTCACACAGGGCATTTAGAAGCTCAAGGCTGTGAGGAGGGGAGTTTTAGGGTTTTTTTTAGGAGTGCTGGTTTTCAGTCTGTCATAAAGAAGGAAATAAATGCATTACTATTTAAAACCTCAATCCCCTGTGAAGCACATATGGAAATATACTTTAGAGGAGCAACACTCATCGAGAGAACCAGTCTCAATCCTACCCATTAAGACAGATTTGCTTAAAATCTCCAGGCATGACAGTCTCAGATCTATGTAAAATGCAAAGTACGGTTTTCAAGCACACATACATATTTTTACCATTAGATGGCACTCTATTGTCCGTATGCTGACACGAGCAATAGAAGGTGCCGTGTCTGAGGAGAGCGAGAATGGCACCATTTGGAAAAAAACTGGAGAGATTGACCATTCTTGGATGAATTTACTGCTGGGTTTTTTCCCATTTTAATGGTACTTTGGTTTATAATGTTTCTTTTTACAGTAGTGGAATCCTTGGAGCCAAGGATTAAAATAAGACTCCATCTTCTTTCCCTCAGTGGCCAACAAGTTTTAATTTTATGTATTCGTAGAACATGTGCAGAAGCATAAAGTCTTTTTGGAGGATACAAAGTCCATTTGTCAAAATGGATGGCTACAGTGATGTTTCTTTAACAACACTGGTTATCCTGTTACATATCTGGTTACTTCACACGCCACGACTTTTGTAACAAGGTATCAAGTACAAAAGTCTTGTGTTTCAACTACCGAAACAATGGCCCATCATTTTTATAGCAGTGTCCATCTAACAGCCCAGAAAACAGTTAATAAAAATATATGGCCATTACTAAAAGCGGATCTGTTGCTTTTCCCAGATCCTATTTTACAGTTCAGTACACTAAATAAACCTTTATCGTGGACTTTACAGATTAAAATAAGCACTGTATATGATTATGTATTGAAATCTGACATCTTAACTTCTTGCTCATAGGGTCTGCATGACAATTCCTCCCTATTACACAACCATTATATTATATTGCTTTACGTTTTATTAATTTCCTGCTGATAATTGTGGGTTGGTTCTTAAACAAGCAACCTCTAATTAACTGATATGCAGTCGCTTATTAAAATTAACTTAAAAAAATATATTTTATAATATAATGTATGCTAGACATTCTTGTCCTCATTTTTAACCCTGGTACTTTCCAGTTTTAACATGTTAACATGTTATGATATTGCACTGATTTGTTTGTACCAGAGGAGTTTGTGGCACATTACTTTGTGTTGACGATTATTTGTGCCCCCTGGCTAGGTATTTGTTTGAAGAATTAACTACAGAAGCCATTTTGCACTCTTTATATAGGATCAAATTCCAAAGAGGAACATTTGCATTAAACAAGTACAGTGGGTCTTTGTAACCTGTTATGCCCTTTAGGGCAATAGCGAAATAAGTTTAGTAAACTCTACTCCAAATAAAGCAGTTAAGTTTTTGCCGCATAAAAATATGTTTTGTCAAGGGTTTTCCCATAGCTGCGTATTCTGTGTGGAGGAAACAGTTATAGGCAATTATACACGTTTAGAACAGTTGCCTGTTCATATCATATTCATATTCATATTCATATCTACACAGGTTTCATTAAAAAAAAAACGGGGGAACAGGGTCATTGTTATCATGGCACAATTATCATGATGTATAATGTATATTCATGTATACTTATGCTATTTTACATTTTTTTTAATAACATTATTCTATAATTCAATATAGATATACAGTATAGCACTAAAAACGCTGAGAACAAAAATGTTCAGATGGGATCAACCCCTTCAGTCCCCTATGGACGTACAGCTATGTCCATAAAATGCATCCCAAGAAACCATTAGGACGTACAAGTACGTCCTGACCTTCCTGCAGCCTGGGCTCCCCTGTGTCAGTAGAAGCCAGCATTGCTGGCTTTCTGCTGCCCGATCTCCCTTAACAGCTTTCAGGCACAAACAAAGTAGATTTCAAACAATTTGTACATAATGATAAGATCTACATTGTGGAATCAATGAGGACTGCTTTCAGAACCACTAGAGTCAAGCAATTTAAAGCTAATTGTGGGCATACTACTTTTGGGAGAAGTTCTCCTAAATTTACAGCAAGGCATTGTTCGAACAGCTGTTGTACTAACATGATTAAAATAATTTAGAGCAGTTCTACATGTTCGCTTTGTATATTATCTTTTGTAAAATACTTTTTCTAAATATACAATATATCATTTGTGGAAACAAGTAGGAGCAATCTCTCAGAAAGATTTCCCAGATGACCAAATGCATCTCAATTACGTACGACTTTATCTGTTTTGTAGCCCAGCGTTGGGGAACATTTATGACATCATCGCTAGAGCAAAAGTCACAAGTACTCTTGAAAATATCAATATATTTAAAAAATGTTCAGTGTGAAATTCATAATGAAAAGCAGCAAAAGCTTAACAACAGATTAAAATCCCACAAAATACTATAATTATTAGCAAACCATACTAAATGGTAAAAAAATACACACAGGGAAACAATTTAAATATAACTTTTTCGATGCTGATAAATATTTAATGAATTTACCATGACATTGAAATGGTTGAACATTGAATGAGTATAACAGTACTGCTTTATATGATTGTGCTATATAAAGCAATAAATAATTATTATAAATTGTCCTGGTTTTAGTGACTTTACACATATATGTGCATGTGCGTGTTTACACTTGTTTAGCTCCGTCTAGAGATTTTTGGACTCTAGAACCTGTTTAAATGGTTGCTTCCTATCTACAAATTACTTTCCCAAAATCACAAGGAATCAGAAACCCTGAACTGTCAACAACGGTTAGCTTAAGCTAAATATTAGACTGTTCAATGAATGAAGACCAGGATGCGCCTACATAGTGTAGTTAAGCAGATTAATAGACAATATGTACATGTAAGTGTAATGCCTGTTTAACAATACTCCCCAAATATTTTTTTATATTATTTTTAAAAATTATTTTAAAATGTTTTTAAAAATGGCTAGCGCTCCCTGGCACATATACAGTCAAAGAACCGTCACAGTCATTAATGTTTTGGAATGATTTTTTATTATTTTTTATTCCTCTGGAAAAACACAGTTTGTAAATTGTAAAATCCAGGATATTTGTGGTTGGGCTATTCATTCTTTTATGTTCAGCCCAACAATTAAAAAGCTTTTAATCATACCTCATATTGTGAAGCATATTTCAAAGAAAGAAAAAAAAAGACTTTCACTTCACCGTGTAACGCCTGCATTTCTAAATAACAGGGATTAGATGCAAAGGGGGGAAAAAGAAAGAAATTGGGATTTTTTTTTTGTTGTTTTCCCTGACATACGCACAAGAATTCTCTTGGAATTGGAAGCTGCTCGACTGCTAAACCATCTTGTGGGCACTTTGGTTTGGTTGTCTGACTACTTAGTGGGAAAATGATGAGGTTTCAGGTTCATGTTTTGTGTTTGGGTTAAATCTGTACGTTAATTTATGGGTAAATTTTATTGAGAACCGTACACACAACATTTTATTTACATTATGCTGGAGATTCAAATGCAGGCAACATCTGAATTTCATTTGGTGAGATGGAGGAATGCAGGAAATATGGCATAATAAGGGCACTAATTAAATTGTCCCCTCTAAACATACCTCAGACCTTTTCTAAAAGCCACATAACCCACTACTTGTAAGAATGGAGGGATTTTTGTATTAAATTGTTCACTTAGTTAGTATTTTTTTCGGTTAATGGTTGCATTAGGATTTAACGTTTTTCTAAACATATTAATATAACATAGCTAGATTTTTGTACATTTACCCTTTTTTAAAAAAATAATAAAAATTACATTTTTTAAAAAGAGAGAGTCAGACCAATGGCAGACTGTAACTTAAAATGAGTTTGGGCACTTTAAATGACATACTGCTGCATATATGTGGGCTTGTGTACCAATATCACTCTTGGGCATGTCTCTAACCTGCAGCTGCACACTAAAGTGCAGTATCTGCCGCAGGAGGGGCAACAAGGACACGTGGAAGGAGTCGGCAGGTCTAGATCTGCTGAAACCTTGACTGGTCTGCAGCTACACAGCCCCATACGCAACTGTGATCCACTGTGTGTTCTGACACATTTCTATCTGAACCAGCATTAATTTCAGCAATTTGAGCTACAGCAGCTTGTCTGTTGGATTTGTCCATGTGGGCTAGCCTTTGCCCCATGTGTATTATTGATCTTTGGCTGCCCATGACCCTGTCGCTGGTTCACCTCCTTTCCTTCCGTGGACCACTTTTGACCACTGCAGACCAGGAACACTCCACAACAGCTGCAGTTTTGGAGATGCTCTGACCCAGTCGTCTAGCCATCACAATTTGGCCCTTGTCAAAGTCGCTCACATCCTTAAGCTTGCCCATTTTTCCTGCTTCTAACACATCAACTTTGAGGATGAAACGTTCACCTGCTGCTTATTATATCCTACCCACTGACATGTTAACAACATTATAAGTGTTATTCACTTCACCTGTAAGTGATCATCATGTTATGGCTGATCGGTGTATATCCAGAGAGCTCTTCTAAGTAAAGGCTATGTACCACATTCTGCCTTATTGCTCTTTCATTATGGATTATTTGATATTATAAAGTGATAATAATACACTGTTGTGAGATTGTACATCCCCTTTCATGTGCAAAAAGCACTCCTAGGGATTTCAGTTGGAATTTTTGTTTTGCCAGTGAATGACTGTTTAAAATTTTGTTCAGCAACCTCCTCTGTGTGCAGTAATAACCCACATGAATAGATTTTTATGTTTTAGAGTAAAATATTAGGCTTTCTACAGTGCTTCCCCAGTGATCTCATTCCCTGATGATGTCATGATTACATCAAATGATGTAAATATATATTTTTAAGTTTACTTATTTAGTTTATTTTCAAAATAAATCCCAATTTTGTCATTCTCATCTTTGTCACACAGTGATCAGGAAGGACTCAGTATGGATCAGTAAGGATCTCAATATGTATGATCAGTTGATGTGGGATTATTTACATGATCCCCTTAAGGAGCAGCTTGGCAGAAGTTAATACTGCAAAGGACATTACCATGGTCAGCTTTACCACGTTAATCTCTGGTATTATGTGATACACACATACATGACTTAGTGCAAGCAGTTTAAAGAAGCCTTGGGCATTGCCATGCATTGTGTGAAAAAAAAGCTTGAAGCAATCCAATTAATTACACTTTTCTTTTCATTACATTTTCCCAATAAATACAAAATGCCAAAGCCACCATGTGATATGTGATTCTGCATACTGTAGCTCTCTGACGATAATACAACTTTTAACCAGAGGCCTCGTTCTTCTGAGAGTGAGGATCTTGTTAATTTATTTTTCTTACTGTGTTTTACAGCATTGTTATAAACATATCATTTTTTTGGAAACCTACATGCCATATTTCTCCATATCATTTTTTTTTTATATTTTACTCCATTGAATCCCAAGGTGCCCAACTTTCTCTTTTTTTTTTTTTTAACCTTTTTTTGCTCCAAGACATAAGCTGCCTCTACCCCCTCCCGCTTCCGCCTTGTAATGAGGAATACTCAGGTGACCAGGAACACATTGTCACAGGGAACTTTTGCCTAAAACATCCTTGTGCACGCATTTCTCTCACAGTATTTGCTTTGGAGGAAAAAAAAAGGCTTTTGTCAGGAAGTGGCATACAGACAGGGCAAGTAAAAGTTGAACCTAAATCCCTTCATTGATTTTTGGAAAGTCATAAGACTCCAGATGACACTGCCGTATCCAACCTTTAGCTCCTTGTGATCTCGTATAGGGCTGCATTGTCCTACCGCACTGTGAGCCTTGTGTGTACGGCGTAAACATTTCATGAGTTGCCCGGCCTGATCTATCCGTCTGTCTGGGCAGTGTCCCCCGACACTGAAGGCAACAGCAATCAGGGCTGAAATGGTCAATGCGGCATGTCTAATGGAGGGGAGGATATTCCGAGAGCTCACTGTGGACACACAATAGGCTTTCTAAATAGCCTCTTTGCACCCTGAGTCTTATTGAGAATGGGTTCATTAAAACGAGACAAAAAAGAGGCACACAACATCACAGTAATGAAAGTAGCTCTTGGGTTTTTTTCCGCCTCTATTATTACTTGCCGTTGTCCGTATAACATTTCCCTAGTGTTATCGTGTAAAATTTCTTCATTAAAAAATAAAAATAATACAGGGAATGTCTTCATAGTTTATATAGTTATCTTAGGTGCTGTGGTTGTGTGATTGGGAGCAGTGCAAGGTATAGTATATGCACATTTAAAATATATATATAATGATAAGGACGCAAGGTATGTCACGTTTTGATTCCTTACTAATGCAATGATTAGTAAATACTCGATCTACTGTTTGACATACAAGGAAGGGTAATTACTTGTAGATTTTGTGTCACAGTGCAGCTGTTATATTTCTCATTTTACGTACGTATTTTACCGGCGTCTGATTGGATGGCAACACATTTTAGAAAATTCTACACTTTAGTAACATGGCATTTAAATGCTATGGGGGCATACCGCAAGGAAGTTTGTTGGGGGGGGGGTTAGCTTATTACAAATAAAGAAAAACCCTTGTGACATCAATCTAATAATCCTTCTGCCCCGTCAGGACCAGGCTGTGAGCTATGATTCCTCACACAGCAGATTATCTGATTTTTTTTTATGTATAATGTTATTCCCATTAGTGGCTTTTATGTGCGGGTACGAGAGAAAAGATATAAGATAACCTAAAGGGAAATCAGCTCATGAAACCTTTCATTAAATACAGCATGCTCTGTATCATGACATTTACAAAAATCTTCAAGAAGAAACGTATTGAGGAGGAAAAAGAAATCCAAATGCCTTTTTTTTATGTGTCTGTGATGGCTTAGATTAGGGATCTGAGTTTTGGTTACTTTGATTTGCTTTTGAATAGTTGAACATCTAAACGGGCATTTTGAATTATTTTATTCTGCTGACGTTACTTCTAGTCCTACTTTATTTACAGCATGTTATTTACTTACTTATTCCAGGTCTACCTGTTTCAGTTTAAATCGTGGGTGGTGACACTACAAGGTGTGCTGTGTGATACAACTATGCTGTAGATGTATGCCAGAAGATTTTATTTTTTCCTTACATAGATTCATACAAGTACATCAGGTAACCTCTCAAGTAACCCATACAGTATATGTTGATCCAGAAGAAGGAAGTCCCAAATAGATAAAAAAAAATCTTGACTTCAATGGCAGTTTTTTCCTTGGGTCAACATTATGCTATGTTAAATTGTTGTTACCCTAAATGCATGGGATCTCCAGAATTGAATGCATTTTTGTTATTAACGAAATCCATCAAAACCACTTCCCTGGGCAGAGCATTGTACATCTTAACTGCCCCAAGGGTTATTTTGATAACTTGTACCTAATAAAGATACTTTAATAAGGAGAAGAACAGATTAGTGCAGAAACCCCTTTACCACACCTGAAGTGAAATATTATTAAAGACATATACAGGAGTGTCAAAAACAAAAATTGCCAATATGAATTTATCACAATAATTCTTTTGTGCCAATGGCTTTGAGCCGCCATCTTTACTGCATTAGATAACTCATCCCCTTTACTAAATAAGATTTTGACTGTGCATTGAGAGAGGTGAATTTACCTAGGAATTTCCTAGTGTAGGCTGCCGAGGCTCTCTCTTCTGAGAGAACGGCTTCGTGATGGCACAGTGCTAGCCGTGCATAGGAGTAGGGCTAGCCTCAATCCTTTGGTGGGTGGGAGATGGGGGGAAGTAGGAGGAAAATTTGCATGGTGAAACTGACCTCCCCTGTCTGGATAAATACGTCTCTGAAACCTGGGGAAGCAGAGCTACTCCAGAAGACTCCAGATTATATCCAGAGAATCCCTAGGAATGCGGATAAAGTGAGTACAGGTGAGCAAAGTAATTGAGGACAGTGAGATGCTATTAATGTTCATTGGAGCCTCACTAACATTAAATATATATTCCTAAATTATTATTTTTTATCTCCAAAATAATCACCCTTTAGTAAAATAGTAATTTACTAGTTTACCAAATTAATTAACTAAATTAATTTACTAACTTTGAAGTTATATATATATTATATAAATATGTATGCTTGAAATCTACAGTTGTTGGCATCTTGTTTTTCATATGATTGAAGGTCACTAATGAGGTAGTCGTAAGAAAAACTACTTATCAAACTCTTGTGAACAAAACAAAGCAAAGCGAGAAAAAAATCACCTCATACAAATTAAAGCAGACTTCCTAATATACCAAGAAACACGACAAAAGAGAACTAGCATCATTAGCCTTAGGAGGGGCAGATGTTTTGTTAAACATGCACTATTTTCTCTTCAACAAGTTAACCTGCACA
This sequence comes from Spea multiplicata, assembly GCA_009364415.1. Lineage (NCBI taxonomy): Eukaryota > Metazoa > Chordata > Amphibia > Anura > Pelobatidae > Spea > Spea multiplicata. The sequence continues at coordinate 115,129 of VKOC01016922.1, forward strand.
CAACATGAAGATTCACAGTCGGCCAAAAGTGTGTCTGGTAAAAGTGAAATGCAGGCATTTTAATGAGAATGCTCCAACTGCTTTATTCCCCCTTGTAAGCTATTTTACTGCTACGATTACCTCCCCTGGAGCTCAAGGGCATATGCTCCTTTGATTTCGATTTTGTGAGTGAAAGCAGGCAGCGAGAGTAGGACTCCTTATCCATGACAATCTTAGAATGTCTCACTAGCTAACACAACATGGTTAGTACCCACACTGCTGCACTGTCGACAATGGCGCATTTGAAACAAGCAACTTTAATTGGTCCATTTTTATCCTGTTGTTTGTTCTTTGATCCGGTTCTCCAGCCCTCAAGGTTATGTCTGTTGCTAATTACCCCTTAATAAAGCCAACGAAGGATCATTTTTAATGCCATGTCTTTCAGTGAGTGGTAGTGCTTTGCACGGATTCTCCCCCATACATCTGTCAATACGTGATGTGATTTGCTTTGAATAGGCCACTAGCTTGTGCACCAAATATGCACTTGTTGAAAAGTGATTATGTATGCTTATTAGGAAGAAAAAACTATGGTTTGTCTATCTAAGCATCGTCTTAGTAGGACTATCATCAAAATATTTATATCAATTAATTACCTAAAATAGTGACAGGAGTATACATACTTTCATATCAAGTCACAGCAAGTCAATTCATCAGTTCCAAAGGGTTCCAATTAACTTTAAAAAAGGTAGTTTGTAGTATTCTATATCAATGTACTCATTTCTAGAATTTCTGTGAATCTTCTTATTATATAACACATTCCTATATTATAATTACGGGCTGTCTGCAACAGGCAGTTTATTAGCCCAAAGGGGGTCCAGACAGTGGTCTATTAGAGTTGGCTGTTACTTTAGGCCTGGTCAACGCTGTATTGAGCTTGGTGGCTGCCTTAGGCCCAACCCAGAGCAGTACTCTAGCCTTCTCCATAGCTTCCCTCAGCACCACTGTCCTCTGTGCTGGATGCTGGGATGTGATGTCATGCTCCAGTACACGTGTGACGCATACCTCAAGCTCCATATTGCAAATTAGGTTGGTTAAAAGGAAGAATTCTGATCTCAACTCCTGGCCCATTGAATAAGCAGTGCACTGTGTTAGCCCGACCACCCATCGCCATGCCAACCATCAGACCCTAGGCCCATAACCCATCTGTCGATCCCTCTGCTGATGTGAATGTCATACCACAAAGAGTTTTAATTAGATCCACAAAAATCACACAAAAAATCACAATATTGATTTTATATGAATGCCAATTATCATCATACCTGTGAGACTCCTGGTGAAGCGCTGCTTCTCCGGGTCACTGGGTGGAAACTTCATGTCACTCCCCCTCCTAAAATGGCGTGTGACATCAGCACGACCTGCTACCCGCATCCCGCAAGCCAGAGACTTTCCAGGTATGATTATTATGTTATATTTCTATGGCACCAAGAGATTCTGCAAAGATATGCATTATAACACCAATAACAAAGGTGTGAGGACTCTGATTGTAGGACAATGCATGAAAGAATAAAGAAAATGTTAGCTTCTAGGTGACAGATCAACTCTTAAGAACAGAATGGCGCCACTGGTATCCTTGCTGTCCTAAATATTAGCGGTACAATCACAACATATCTTTAAATTTAGCTTAAAATAAGTAACAGCCTGCCACATAATAATGCGTGAAAAGCAGCCAAAGTGTTTGTTTTCCCCTCTTTAAACTCCCAGGTTGTGTTACCCCTGTTTCTTTTCCTGCTTTATTCCCCATTGAGCAAACACCTTTTTCCCTTTAAAAAAAAGAAGAAGAAAAAAAAAGCTTAATTTCCCGCTTTGGTCCCATTGGAGTCCCCTCTAAACCCATGATTAAAGTTAATTTGTTTTTACAACTTTTTAATACTTTCACAGCACGTTAGGAATATGCAGCCTGGAATTTCAAGAAAAAGGAGAGGGAGTGTAAAATCTGTACTCATGGGATAATATAAATTGGATTTAGGCTATACTCTTTGGTTATATTAAAGGAAATGGCTGCCTATTGCAAACAGTTACAATATAACACAACCGTGTTATTCATATATAGCACATAGTGCGAAGCTTTGTTATGTTCTCCCGAAATAACTATATTTATATTTGTCCAATAATGTATTTTACCTTTCCCCTTTTCTGCACACTTGTCATTAATTACCAGTCACATTCTCCTCCAGGCACCTCAAGTATGAGCTGCTGTTCAGCCTCCAAATTGAATTTAATTTCCTTTTATTTTTGTGTGGTCATTGATGTATGGCTTTCGTTCACAAGTGTTCACATAAAGCGATTTCTTTGTGAACAATGGCAAATACGCAAAGTAAGTTGTACTTAGTGGAAAAGGCCGAGGAATGCAGCAATTTGGTTTTGCTGTGTTGGTTATGCGGATATCTTTCTCATGTATATTTCCCATTTTATTCATTTGAAAACAGTTAAAGTAGAACAATATCTTCAATATGAGATTTGTTAACCCTCTGTCTGCCAGAACGGCACAATGCTTTGCAAAATTGACAAAAATAAGGCGGTTAGTCGGTATATTGAATACCAATTCATGGGTTTATGTCTGTACGATGCCTTACAGGGCATTTTACACAAAAATTGGCTATGAGTGCCCCATTCCCAATCCCTAGCCAGTTTATGTATGATATTTATCCAAAAACCTTACAGTGCACATTTAATTTCTTTTTATGGTTAAAGACTTCGCCATACCCCACACTTTCATAGAGTGCCAATGGGCAACAGACATGTAAGTTTGGAGTACCCTTTTTTATTAACTTGTGGTATTCAGGGTTTACAACACTGGGCCGGCACTCTCTGCCCATTTTTCTTTACTGTGGTTTAAGAATAATTTGTATATTATGGTTTCTTTGTTTTGCAAGTTTAAATCCTACCCAATTATGTCTATTTTTCTTTTGCTGAAACCCAAAGTTTGGTTTAAAAACTTGATGGTTTTTTTCCCACTTCCGGGTAAACATAGCATATAATTAGTCCACATATAGTTACAAATGTATGTAAAAAACACAACAATAAGAAGCTTTTAATAAAATGTAACTAGTGGAGCATTCGGCCCATCTAGTCTGTGCATTTTTTCCTTCTGTAAAGGCTCAAACCTTCATCAATCCATACAGAATTATCACGTTTAGAAACCTTTTTTTGCATTGCATGGAACTAATTACGGGCACACAAAACAATCCACGCCCCAAACCAGGTTCAAGCCAAGAAATGAAAATTGTACACAAAATTACTTTTGCGTGAGTGGGTGGAAGTTAAACTTTCTCTTATTTTATTAGGAACCAGATTTCTGGATTTCTTGTGCTGATTACAAGTTTCTAGCTCAAAGAACGCATGATAAAAGCACACTTTATTACTTTTCTCTAAGTGTTTTCTTTGTCTTTAGGTTGGGTCCATTTAGATGTCTTTAGATGTAGAAAAAAATATAAAATTAGGGTGGTACATTAGAAGTGACGTAGTATAGCCAAACGGTGACAACAGACTCAAGAGCAAAGTGCCATGTTCTATACATTAATAGGAAACTGCGCAATATAAAAACGTAGAACTTTGCAGCAGATAAGATCTAATCTGCCCATTTTTCCTGCTGTAAGGATGCCTTAGACCGCTGGGCCATCCTGAAAACTGGTGTGCTGTAAAGACTTAAACCTGCAGAATTTCCCCAATGCATTTGCAAAACGGACAAAACGAAAACTTTGAAAGTGCATATGATTGGTGGAATGTCTTTTTGTAGCACTTGTTCCCCTTGAGGTACTTGTCATAGGACAGGTACTTGATTTTGAAATCTTAATGATAGTTTGGCCAGGAAAAGCAATCATAAGCATAGACATAGTTTTGTAGGGAGGATAAATGTTACCTTTTCCAGGTTTAGGCCTTACCACATATATTTATTGCGATGCAGCCTGTTGTCTGCTGCCAGCTTTAGTGCATTACCATCTTACCATTTATTATGAGTACTGAAACAACTGGGAAGCTGCATACCTACACCAGCACCTGTGTCACTATGTGTTGACAGTGAACTTTCCCAGGAATGATCGGCGTACCAAAATTCCTCAAAGAGCCCTTCGACGGCTCATCCAGGAGGTCAGAACCAAGGACAGAACCAAGACTAACATGTAAAGAACGGCAGATGTCACTTGCCTCAGTTAAGGTCATCCATGGGTTACTTGCAAGGGAAAAAACAACATAATGGCTTGTCTCACATTTGCCAAAAAAACTATATTCTGTGGACCAATGAGTCAAATGTGATAGTGTGATGACCTGGGCTGCTTTACTGCTTCAGGACCAGGGCATCTTGCCATAATTGATGGAACCATGAATTCTGCTCTCAAAATCAATCAGTCTGTAACCTAAAGCTTAAGCAACCTTGGGTTATGCAGCAGGACAGTGAGTTGAAGCACACAAGAAAGTCCACATCTGAATGGCTTAACAAAAACCAAAATGAAGGTTTTGAAGTAGCCTAGTCAAAGTCCTAGCTTGAATCTGATTGAGATGCTGTAACATGACCTTAAAAAGGTAGTTCATGCTCGATAACCCACCAATGTTGCTGAATTAAAACAATTCTGCCAAGAAAGGTGGGCCAAAATTCCTCAACAGTGATGTAACAGACGCATTATCAATTATTGCAATGTTCCAAGGATGGCACAATCTGTTATAAGGTATAGGGGAGCAATTACTTTTTCACATGGGATATATATAGGTTATAATTAACTCTTTAACTTCATTAAATAAAAGGCTCATTTAAAAGCAGCAACTTTATCTTGCATTAAAATTAGTTGGATGATCTGAAACAATTAAATGTGACAAGTCAGCAAAAATAGAATAAAAGGGGCAAATACTTTTTCACAGCACCGTACATAGTCATGCATTAACTTGACTGCAACTTGTAAAATGTAAACTCACAAACACTTCCTAGCAATTTGTTGTGGCATGCACGTGTCTACGGCTCATGCCTTTCGTTAATCCTTAACTCGATTGACAACTTGACTTTTCAATAGATCCCATAGGAAAATCCTGGTTCTGCATATGATGTAAGAGGCGTGGAAAATGTCATAACTTACCTTGCTAGATTGTAATCAGCATAATAAATGTTTCCAGCATAATAAATGTTTTTTTCTGGGTGTTCTTCAGTAATTTTTAGTTTTAGTAATTTTTAGTGTGTATCAAGTAGACTCTGTGATGTTCCCCTCAAAATACCCATGATTCTGTAATGTTTTGAAAGGGTTAACCATCTTTGTTGAGCTGCAGACAGATTGGAGCACTTGCTTGCAATCTCTCTTGTTTAGGTCCTCGGGTAAATCACCAAGTAATGTCTTTTTGTCCATAGGTGATAAGCTTGTGCCCTTTTAAGTTTCCATGTTCTCGTGCCTCTGGGTTAGTAAATTCATCCAAAATACAAATTATATCTGAAACTAAAAATATATTTGCAGGGGATGTTTTCTGCAGTTTTGCATGGGCTCTGTTTCATCATGCATTTTTTCATAAGCATTTATTTTTCAAATAACGTTATGTTGTTTGTTTTGTAATATAATTGAAGTCCTGCCTGTATAGTGGTCTTATACTAAGCAAAAATTGGTACTCATTGATAAGAATGAATGGGTAAAATCCCAGTTCTATGGAAGACAATCATGCCCATTTTTTACTTGGAGGCAATGGATTTCTTTTCATTTCCGTTTTGCCAAAGAATATTTCATTCTAAGAACCAGTCCTGTTGCCAGCTAGCTGACAGACTTGGGACATTGCAGGTTCATTATTGAACAAGGTTAGCATATTTGGGATTTGGCCCGAAGTCCCAGGGTTTTTTCTCCAATAGTCAGAGTGAAAAGGGATAATTTCTGGAGCATTGATTATATCTAAGATTCATAGTTAGTTTGCTACCAGTATGTCTTGGTGTAGATATCTGCGTGAATACATGAATATCAATTAAGCATAACTTTAAATAAACTCAATTCCATGAGAACAGGTATTCATTTGGTTAGCACATTTGGTGAGTTAATACAAAGTTTCTGCATGATGGGTCATTAAAGGGTTAATACTTAAAGTGTCTCAGCGTCATTTAAAAAGTTCCCAGGTATAACGGTAAGCCAGGATCGGTTGGTCCGGGTCCATGCCTAGGGATTCTCATTACAGACTATGAAGAGTTAAACCCAAAATTTACGTAATTATGTAAATTTAAGATAAACGTAAAACATACGTGACTGGCCATTTTAACATACCACCTATTTGCCGGTCAGTATATCAATCTGCCAGTCTTTGTGTCTCCGCACAAATTTCCCTTATTTTATCAATTTTAGATTTGATTTCTGGGTTTAGAAAATTAATAGGAGTGGGAAACAGACAAATGAGCAAATAGACACCAAGTAGAAAGACGGAGATTTAACAAATCATCAGTTTGAAGTGTTCCAAAGGTCTAATGGGTTACTTAGACACTTCTCTGGTTATGGCGGTGTCAGTTAATAATTTACCCATTCCCATGAGGGGAAGGAAGCAATCACACTCTGAAGCAGAGGCTGCTTGTCGCTCTCTTCTCTGCTCATCTGGACTATTGCAGCGCTCTGTTGCTTGCGACATCAACACCTTGTCTGCCTCTTGACAAATGAAGCTTTGTAAGAGCTAAATAAGGCGTTAGGAAGTTCAGGAACAAGGAGAGAGCCTCCTTCTTACTGCATTACTTGAAGTTTTGATGTTAACTGCCTAAGTGCCAGGCGCACCGCAGTTAGAAGAAGAAAAAAAGTAATTTTATTTTTTGGGAAAGTTAAAATAATGAAAATATTTGTCTTATGTTGCTAGTAATCTTAATATTTTTCGCTTGGATTAACGTACTGTATAGTCTGCACAGATAACTAAAGATGTGCAATATGTGTACATCTAAAGAAGTGACCACTGAGGTCTTGAAAGGATATGTGACTATTTGTGTGAATGCTGGTCATCACCATTAATTTTTGTGAAAGAGAATAAGAGAAACATACTGTTTATGTATAGAATATATACAGTATATATATATATATATATATAAATATATGTATATATAAATATATACACACACACAAGGACATATATGAGTTGATTGTAACAGTACTGGGTACGGCAGTAACATACATGGGTTTACAGTGGCAACAGTGAGGGGTACCAACATTGGTGCTCCACTTACTGCAGACTTTTTGGAGAACGTACAAAGAAGGGCTTCTTTAACCCCTTAACGACAATCCCCGTACATGTACGGGGTTGCCGAGCAACGAGTTAACGACAATGCCCGTACATGTACGGGCTGCCGTTAAATAGCTGCATTGCCGCGATCGCAGCGTTTTCGCCGCGATCGGCGGCTTTGCAGCTTCCACGGAAGCCTCACAAGTGAGGCTGACCGTGGATCCGGGGAGGGCAGCCCTCGGCAGCCCTCCCCGGAAGAAAAATGGCCGCCGCCGCACCGATCATCAAAGATCGCGGCGGCGCCCGGCTAAAACTGCTTAGGAAGCGATCGAAATCGCTTCCTAAGCATCCACTATGTTGCTGACATGCCTCAGTATCGAGGCACATCAGCAACACTACCCCCCTACCCAGATCACCTTGTGATTGCTCCGAGGAGCAACCACAAGTGCCATCCTGTGAATGACGTTGCCGTCATTCACAGGATGGCATTAACAATAGATCTGAGTTCAGAGGGTCTATCCAGACCCTCTTGAGAACTCTCGAGCTCCTCCTGCAGGTTGAATGCAGGTACTGCATCCAACCATGCAAGGTCAATGGAGCCCAGCTCACTAATAAGAGTGAAAAGTAAAAAAAAAAAAAATTTAAAAAAAAATATTGGTCAAAGTGTTTTAAAAAAAATTAAAAAATACTGGTAACCATGTAAAATCCCACTGTCACCTAAAAAAAGTTTTTAATAAGCAAGTCCTAAAATTCTTTTTTTTTTAAAAAAAAATTCCAGCATGGAAAGAGTTAAAATATTGGCATTACAAATGCCCATAGGGTGTCTAGTATTAAAAAATATATGATTTGAGGGGGTAAATTGAATTGGCCGGCTTCAAAGATGTCCCAAATATATCCCAAAAATGGGACATGGGGCAGATGTCTAAATGGCAAAAAAATACACACTTCACAAAGGCGGCATTTTACCTCCCAAATAACCCTACAAACCCATGCATGGGGGGTATCAATGCGCTCAGGAGATGTACTGAACACATATTGGGGTGTTGTGCGACATGGACATACACCAGGAGCGATAAATTTATACCTGAAGTACAACATGTGTGAAAAAAATACAAAAAAAATGTACTACTATAAAGTTTCACAAAGGGTGGTGGTAAAATTAGTGCATGGAAAGGGTTAAAATTCCAGCATTTCAAATACCTTGGGGTGTCTAGTTTTTAAAAATATATGATTTGATGGGGTAAATTACGTTGGCCGGCTTCAAAGATACCCGAAATGGCACATGGGGTGCAGAATTACCAGATTTGGAAAAAAAGGTTTTGAAATGGCAAAACGCTACCTGTACTTATTGCCCCATAACGTGCAGAAAAAAGCAAAAAAACATAAAAACATTGGGTATTTCTAAACTCAGGACAAATAGTAGAATCTATTTAGCAGGTTTTTTCATTAGTTTTTGCAGATGAGTAAAAGTTTTCTGTTTAAAAAGTGAGAGAAAGTATTTTTTTAACAAAAAATCCCCATTTTTTATCATTTTTTTTATAGTAAATTAGATGATATGATAAAATGAATGGTAT
>VKOC01016923.1:0-17459 GCA_009364415.1 Spea multiplicata
AAAACAGTTTTGTATATGTTGTGCTTTTTTGAAGTTGGAAACCTCTGTTTACTTGTGATGTCATGTCAGAAAAGGAAAAACAGCCATTTTATTAGTTTAGATGACACGTGCCAGAAATCTTACTACTAGCACTTCAAGATCACAAGTAGCCTATTTGTATAGCTAAAAATAAATGTGAATCATTGTATTAACCATATTTACTGATCCAGAAAAAATCCTTACTTGTTTATTAGCTATTACACAACAAGTTCCCAATAAGAAAACAAATAACTAATGTTTGAACTAATGTAATTTGCTTGTAAATCACATTGGAATTTTACCTTGTTATGAGAACTGATAAGACGTACCACAGTATGTGTACGTATGTATGTGTACAATATACAGTGTATGTATGTGTGTGTATGTGTGTGTATATATATATACATATATATTATATATATATATTTATATACAGTATCTCACAAAGGTGAGTACACCTAACATTTTTGTAAATATTTTATTATATATTTCATGTGATAACACAGAGGAAATGTCACTCAATGCTACAATGTAAAGTAGTGAGTGTACAGCCTGTATAACAGCGTACATTTGCTGTCCCCTCAAACTAACTCAACACACAGCCATTAATGTCTGAACCTTGGCAACAAAAGTGAGTACACCCCTAAGTGGAAATGTGCAAATTGGGCCCAAAGTGTCAATATTTTGTGTGGCCACCATTATTTTCCAGCACTGCCTTAACCCTCTTGGGCATGGAGTTCACTAAAGCTTCACAGGTTGCCACTGGAGTCCTCTTCTACTCCTCCATAACGGCATCATGGAGCTGGTGGATGTTAGAGACCTTGTGCTCCCCCAGCTTCCGTTTGAGGATGCCCCACAGATGCTCAATATATATAGGCTTGGCAAATGACAGTGTGTCTCCTAACTTCTGTCTATTTTAAACGTTATTAAAAGCATGCAAGACCAATTATTTTCAGAACATATAATTTTATTTAATACAGGTCCTGCTAACATAATGTGAATTTATAAAGAAAAATGTAATTCCTGCAGCTTGATTGGGTAATATGTGAAATGTGTTGAATGAAAGTTTGAGATTTGATGAGCGCCTCAGTGATTTAATTTAATAGATAACTGCATTAATATTTTGTGATAATATATCATTGAATCTGACATAGCACATTACATTTTCGTTTAAGAGATAACTGCAGAAACATTCTTTTTGGTAGATTTATTGAAGCATATCCTGCTGAGATCCACCAAGCTTTCAGTTTTAAATAAAATCACACTACTGATACTATTAAAGCACTGGGTATGTAATGCCAACTCATTGATTGGTGCTACTTTTACAGCCACAAATAATCTACTAATAAATCTCCTATTAAAATTATAGTTAATATATAGCCTTCCAAACAGGGCTGCGTCTAAGGTTTCTCAGCACCCTAGATGACCTACGTTATTGAGCCCCCTTTTTTTACCATACACTTAACTTGATAACTTGATAACTTGGCAGCACTCCCTTCTTTAGCCCTTAGGCAGCCGGATACAACCAGAAAAGACAGACTTTGCAGATATAGCTAAAGGTATTTATTTTAACAAATACGTTAAATCAAAATAAACAAATATCAAATGCTGCTAAAGACCCAGATGACGCGTTTCACCCTGGATGGGCTTCCTCAAATTGGTCTCAATGAAGAAGCCCATCCAGGGCAAAACGCGTCATCAGGGACTTTAGCAGCATTTGATATTTGTTTATTTTGCTACCCTGTAATATGTAATATAACATAAGTATAACCAATTTCCTACTGTTAGTCTACAAATCCCACATACTGCAGTGCAACAGGTACAAGGTGCAACAGGTTTTAAGTAATTTCTCATCTGCCCTCCCTTGATAGGGTGTTGGTTGGTAGGTATGATTTGTCACAGCCTTGGCAGGTTCCAGGTACTACTTGCAGTTGGTGGTAGTTTTATTGTAAGATTGGCAAGGGTGGGGTGTGCTCTGGAGTTGGTTATATTTATTGATGGGACTGCTGACCTGGTAGTCGGTGGAGGATAACTCAATGTTATGCCAGTCATAATCAGAAACATGTTAAATGTATTTTTGTTCTCGAAAAATGGCACTGCTGCACCTCTTCCTCCATAGACATCAGGGACAATGTAGACATTTTCAGTGGAAAGTAGGGTACTTCTTAAAGAGGGCACTGTAACTGCTATAATATGCAGCTGTTAAACTAGTTATGCAGGCTATATATGTTTTGTGGTGATATTTTTATTCTAGAAAAGGCTTGATTTATAACACTATTTAAGGGAAATATGTTTAATATATTGTATTTTTGTTTATACATCTTGTGGGCTTTTTGATTGACCTACTCTTTCAAAAGCCATTCCCTTCCCATTATCTGTTTGTGGAATTATATTGAACTTCACTCATCCATGACTTAGGTTCCAGGCCTTACACTTGATCTGTGTTGGCATCTGCTACATATTTTGAGTCTTGAAATGTACCTGTGTTTTCCCAGACAGTAAATTCATAGTCATCAGCAGTGTGCCTCTGAAATTAAAGCATGGAACTCTAGAAATATGACACCCTCTACTATATTTCCTCCTCTGAACTCCGCTGTAAAAGAGAAATGTACCAATGCATTTGGATAATATGTAGGTAATGGTGGTAAGTAATGCGTGCTGTCCAGCTGCTTCTGGTACTACTTTACAGACTTAAAAGAGGATGTTTCTCAATCATAGGGCGTGAGATGATGCATTTCTTGTCATTTCATCTTGTCAGAAGGTGATACTGTAATCTGATGAATATGTACAGATGCACATTTGAACATGTATTTATACTTCTTTTGCTGGTCATGTGCATATTTTTTCATGTAACATGTGAAATATACAGATATACAGATCCATCTGCCCCTGACATGTAGAGGAGGCTGATGTTTGGCCGGGGGCCATCATGGTTTTGACACGGCTGCTAAGACCTAGTATGTGGGCTTTCAGTAATACAAGATGTAACTTGTGATAGTGTGTGATTTGCACAACTGATATAGTCACGGCTATTGATTTAACCCACTTTAGTGTGTGTGAGAGACTGATCCGTGCCACAATTGTATGACATCCATAAGGTAACACTTGCAGCCAAAATGACACATTATGCTACCTGCTCTTTTGTTTCACCTGCTGAAAGAGTAGGCAGATGTTTGTTTCTAAAGAGCAGTTTGATGTCAGTCATGTGCTACTGATTCTTTCATTCCTGCACACCGTTTCTCTTTTCGATTTAATGCTTTATAAGTGCCTCCTATTACTAAATGACTCCTGTTAATACATAAAAGAGTTGTAATTACCCTCTTAGAGAGCCATAATCTGCATAGGATCAGCCAAACTATTTTTTGCAGGTAAAAAACACTTTTTATTATATCAAAAGCTTTTGCTTAAATTAATTATTTCAATTCTATATGACAGTATCTCTCCTATTGTGTTCTTATCTATCTATCTATCTATCTATCTATCTATCTATCTATATTTGACTACTTAATAATCAAAATCACTCAATTCTGTACAAGGAACTCTACACACGGCTGTACACACAGCTGTGTTTTGCCAATTACCAAATCCAGGTATTCGTAAGCATAGCAAGATAATACGCAGCAACCGTCTCTGTCTCGCTTTCTACCTATTAAGGCTTTTTTTCGGTTGATGCACATTCACCTAAATGTTTTATGAAAATAGGTGTGCCTGTAGAAATCTTCCATTAACGGGTCAGTCGCTTAATCATTTTTCTGCTGATTCATCTTAGCTATTCAGGTATTAAAACACACGTTACAGCTTTGGAACTAAGGGACATGTTTAGAAGAAATTGTTTTACGCTTTAAACTGCAATACAGATAATTTATACTCCCTGTGGTATTGTATAGGAAGAGTTTGAGAGTATTGAGTATTGTAAGGCTGTCAGTTTTGGCCATTTGACCTGCTAAACATTAAAAGTGACCATGCACTGATATTTAGCTCACTGATTTAGCTTAAAAAAGCCATAGGTATACTAATAAATTATATATATTATTTTGCTATTGTAGCTAAAACCATTGCAAAAAAGTTCATGTTACTGCATTGTCCCAATGTATACTTTTCCTACTGGTACATCACAATTGCAATGGTTGCTTAAATACAGGAAACTTAATTCACAATAAGGAAAGGACCATTATTGGAACAATGTATTTGCTAGCCACTACAAGTCACTTCAATGGAATATGTATGATGGGCTATTAAAAGGGTAGTATTCATACCTGGGAACTCTGGGAGAGATTCTCCGGGTCAACACCCGAATCCCCCATGTGTTGCGGGAGTCTTGACATGCCGGAAGCCCACAAGTTCACAGGTATGGTAGTATCTGAATAGTCTCAGGGTAATTTATACTTGCTACAAACATGATTTTGTATGTCTACAATTTCATACATTCACATTTTTAGTAGCCAGACAGCCATGGCTCTTAATATTGAACTACTGGCCCTAGTATCTGATGCGATGTTGGTTTCTTTTCCTGTCTCTTAATTTTTAAATCAGGCTCTTAAATTGTACATTAATTTATCCAGGTCTGTCTCATAAACATATGTATATTTAAAATCTGTCTTCTTAAAGTTAAGTACAGTTTTCAATTTGGCAAATTTGGGATGCTCACTTGCAGATATGCATGTATAATCTCATTTACACGTGCAGAAATCATTTTTTTTTTTTAAGGATTACACATTCAGCTGTTAGATAGCAGGTCATAAGAAGCACACAAATGTAAATTAGCAAATGTTATCTCTACTCCTGCTTGGAAATGTTTTTTTTTTTAGCTTTGAATAAGAACCTGTGTTCCAGTTAAATCATGCGTAAAATGAAAACAATGAATAAATCTTAGGCTTTTATATACACTGTTCTTTTTTAAATATAGATATGAAAATAACTCGAAGATAATGACAGCCTTGTGATTCCAGTACAATAGTTTTTCTATTTATGTATATAACTTGTCTTTTATTAAGATGATGATTACTGATCCTAGAAATGTATAAATTGTTCAGATTCCAGTGATGTCAATAATGTGTTCAACAATCTATCTTAGACTTATGGCTAATGTAATTTATATGAACACCTACATGCATGTGACTCTTTTGTCATCTTTCAGCTCTTGATTTTAACCATTTTTAACATTTTAGTATAAAAAAAAAACCTTAACACAACACACACACACACATATATATATATATATATATACAATTTATTTTTTTCCCTTTATTATTATGCCAATGACAATGTCAGTTGGTTTGATTATATTATCAGTTTTTTTGATGGCTGAGATACAGTCAATTTACATATGTCAAGATAATGCATAATCTTACTTTAGAACTTTGCACTAAAAACAGTAATGCAACTGGATCAAAAAAGACAGGCTTGTGTTCACCCACAAATGAATGGTAATAAAAATCATTATTTCAAAAATGGTTCTGTCAGAAATCTGGATCGTAAACTTAGCCAAGGTCGTACACGGGAGATCAGAACAAAGTTCAAAGGCCCTGAATGGAAGAGTAAGCAGGTATATAACAGGGGTGTTCCACCCAGGTTAGCAGATGCAGCTGGTCAGGTCGTTGGTATACACAGTGCTGTGATCTGACAGGTGACCTCGAAAGGCTGCAACGGATATGGCACCGGATATGTCCAGGCAGACAGGGCGGAATCCTGACACTGTATCTTACTTAGATGAATAGTCAACCATACTTACATTGGCTACGTCAAGTTGCTTTAAACCGGACCGGATTCATGGTATTCTACTTCCTGCTTGTTATTACCAAGCAAAGAATATTAATAACCATGTTAAAGCAATGCTGTCTTTTGGCTTATTTACACTCCCCTGGAGCATAATTTACTCCCATAAGAAAGTGTCTAGTACTTTAAAAGGAGACTGTAGTTTGTGTTTATGCCTCTGGGTTGAAGCACGTTTACAGGTAGTAAAATATATTTTACAATCACATGTTCTGTTTGCTGTTTTTTCTATTGATCTTTAAAGAAAAAAAAGCAAAATGTAGCAAATCCCTTAATTCTAAGGTACAAGTAATTTAAGATTTAAATTTACTCATCTACTATTTACTACAAACACTAAATGTTTACTACTGAAATACTAAATGTTAATTTTGAATCTTATATCAATACTGACTTTTTGCGGTTTACCACTGTAATAGTATATGGTTTTATTTTTTTTCCATGGCAACCATGACATACACATAAACACACAAAGCATTTTTCTATCGCCGTTAGCAGAATCAGTACCAAAAATGATCACAGTGAAATAGGATTTCTACATCCATACATAAGCTGCTTTTCCTAGTAAATTTGTGTCTGTAAATTGTGATTATCCTAAATAGTAAAGTGGATTCCTGTTATCTGTATATATCACTACAGTGGAATGTTGCAGGCCAAGAATTATAAACATGTAGAAAAGAGTCCATAGAGCCCACGATATGCTTTCATTTCAGCATTTCTTAAAAACTAGTAACAAAAAAAAGTACGTTTCCCAGTATATAACGAAAAGCCAAAATTTTCAGTATTTTGCATCACTGCCATTTGCCTTAGTGACTCTTAACGCATTGATTCACAAACTTTTACAATCCATATTACTCCAGCATTCCAGAGAGTGTATGGAGATGTCACAGCAAGTTTTGCCTTTCCCTTTTCAATTGTTCCCAAAGATGTTCAATGCGCTTGATGTCCAGCCATTGTGGAAAGAAAGTCATGCAAATTAGCACTCCTTGCTTTTCCTTGGACTTTATATCCCTGGCACAGCTTCGATGTGTGTTTAGAATTGTTCAGCTGCTGGAAAATAAATCCTCTTCTATACAATTTTAAGCCAGAGTGCCAGGCGTGGCTCTGGAGAATGTAGTAGATCTCAGCATATTTAATCGTAGGTTTTACACCTCTCATGTGGTCGCCTCAACATATGAACTCAAAAAAGTTAGTATTTGGATTGATCAGGAAACAGGAGTTTTTCCAGTTGTCCAACATGAAATTTTTATATTGTTTGACCCATGCTAAACACTTGGACTTGTTTTTGACGAAGAAGTGGTTTAGAGACTGCTGCTCTCCCATGAAGGTCACACTTAACAAGTCGTCTTTTGACCGTGCTTTTGCTTACTGGGGTACAACGTTCCTGGTTTAGTTGGGCTTGAGTGCAGATGCTGTTCTATTCTGTAGTGTTATTTGCATGATATACAAAGTCACAAAGGTATACAGGATTGCAAATGTTATTTCAACTGATGTCCTTCTTCAAAGGCCCTAACATGAGCACCTGACACGAGGCATCACAGCACTGCTATTAATATAAAAGTATACATAAATAGTTTTGTATTATATATAAATGACAAGCTGTAACCAAACTGGAATCTGCAGCACCACTGGTCATAGTTTATCAGTGCATGTTCTTTTAAAAGGTCATAGCTCGTTAGTGAATTAAAAATGTGAAAGGAGCTGTCCAATTTAAGACTGGGGATTTAAAATTTGCCCTGGTTTCTGTTCCCACAACACAGTTCTAAATGTATATACACAGGATCAAATTAACTATTTATGGAATGATTAAAATTAAGGAATGCATTTAACTAAGACAAAGATAAGTCTTGCAGGGCATTATTTGAACATTGCTACAAAAGTTCGAAGTATCCATAGCACTGGCACATGGATGAGTTAACACATAGTCCTGACTCAGATTACACAATCGTGGGGGATCTGTCATTCTCTTCATAAAACCATAGATTTGACCACCGCTGATCACATCTCAAGAGCAAAGCAAAAACATCAGAAAGCAGATGACCTGCAATATTCAATAAACTAGACAGCATATTGACCCTACTGGAACACGGAATCATGATCACCACTGGCACTTAAAAACCTTGATCATATTGTTTAACATTACTTGTACATCACATGGTTTGCTATTAGTTCATATGCAATGTCCTGTTTTATATGAGGGAGGACAGATGTTTCTCAAGAACAGGCTTTTTAAAAAACATTTTCGTTGAAACATCAGCACATTAAAAGGGACTGATGCCAATTCTGATTTGCCGTGCACTTTAAATTCACATGTGAATAAAGCACAACTTACTGTTTCCCAACCTAGGAGGCGATGCACTTAAAGGGAATGAATGCAATATAATTTTGCCATTGTAAAAAATAAAATGCTTTCCCAGTGGGAAGCAAGTTTAATTGCTTTTGAATGCAACATGTGCACATTGTCTTACAATAATTAATTGGTGTCTGTATGACATGACTACTTATACTGCTAGACTTTTGTCATTTTAATAAGGTTACAAAAGCATAATGGCTCTTTGACTGCTAGTGAAAATGCAATGCAGATAATTATATGTGCGGTTTTCTACAAACTGTCTTAAATATGTCTTAAAGCAGAATATTGATCACCTAGAGGTGGTGGGAAAGAATGAAGAATAACCACTATAATATGGTTACTTTTATATCTTGGCTTGCACAAAAACAATGATTTCTGGTATCATACTCAGAGGTCTCAAGTTTGGAAAATGGGCTTTGGGGAGCTTTGTAATGGGTTAGGGGACACGGAAGCAGTTTGCGGAGAAGGTAGGGAGACATTGAGAGGGAGAGTGTGAAAGAGAGTGAGAAAGAGTGAGAAAGCAT
This sequence comes from Spea multiplicata, assembly GCA_009364415.1. Lineage (NCBI taxonomy): Eukaryota > Metazoa > Chordata > Amphibia > Anura > Pelobatidae > Spea > Spea multiplicata. The sequence goes on from VKOC01016923.1 coordinate 8,665, forward strand.
GCGTCTGGGATATTTATTACGTGCATCAGGTGTCCGGGAGAAATAACCACATTTCTGGAAGACTCAGGGAATTTCCGGGAGACTTGGGACCTCTGCATATCTCCTAATATAGATACTTTTGTTTGAGGGGACATGTCTAGTGGCATGGCTAGAGAGTGACTCTTTATGAAGTTATTATCACATTGTAAATTCCTAATTTATGTCCCTTTAATAATGTATTTCATCTCTCAGATTAGTCTGTCTCACATATACTGCAATGTCTTCTGGATTATTCTTGTCTTCTGTATTCTAAATTGAATTTCACAATACAGAGATGCAAGTATTTTTAATTTGCATGGAAACATTTAAGCATAGAATTGGCAGCAGGGGAGGGCTGGCACCTTCTGGTTGCGGGGAGGGACAGGTAAATCCAGTGGTCTCATTGGCCTCTACTCCACAGTAACTAACATACGCACTGGCGCACACACAATAACACATGCACATCGTACACTAACACACACACTACTCTTACTCCTTCCCTCACTCTCAATTACCCCTTTACCTTGTTCAGAGCCTTCTTTCTAGCTGCACACACATCCTCTGCCAGCAGCCTTGATTTCACTCTACAGTCATATAACACAGTGTTCCATGGCCCCCCTTAATCTCTGTGAGGGGCCAGTCCAAATGAGTCTTGCTCTTTTTGAATAATCAATGAACAGACCTCTGTCCAAAGCGAGAAATGAAAGCATCTTGCACTGTCCAGCATAAATGAAGAAAAGCATCAAATGCAGAAGTATTGTTCTTTTCTATAATGATGTATGACTTTTTTGCTTAACACTGTTTAGAGACTATGGTTTAACACATTCTCAGAAAAACATTCTTTTTTTTCTTCTTTGTTTAAGCAAGTTCACACCAGCAAAATCAGGTGCCAAACCGTTGTTAAATTTAGCATGTACCTGGCAACATCATCACAAAATATCCATACCTATAAAGAACAGCATAAATACTGACTTTAGTACTTTATTTTGTTTTAGCAGCTTTTTTTTGCTCCAGCACATGCTCAAATCAAACAGGGTGTTTCGTTTTCTCTCTGTAAAAGTTTCCTGAAGATTGTGTTCTAAATGAAACGTGCATTATATGCAAGAAATCAATCGTTCTACTCCTTTGGGAGAAACAACTTTCGAGATGTTTCCAAAGCAACCTCTTAATCTGCACGGGACAGACCGTGGTAATACACATGGCAGCAGGAGTTCTCAGTCCCTTTCTTACTTCAAGTATTACTTTGGCTGTGCACTGCACCAGGCCTGGCCATGGGCAGCGCCTGAACCACCCCTCACAACTTACCTCCAGGGTAACGTACCTCCAGGGTCGCTGTCAATTCTGTTTAGCACAGCATATGACTTATATCTCAGCACTTAGCCTCCTAAGAATGTGCTGCTCTCATTACACCGTGTTATGGAGCCGTGCAGGCAATGAGTAAGCAGTGCACTAGGGAACCCGATCACCATGTTCATGGCATAGGGCCTAGTTAGCCTACATCAGAATGCACCACTTATATCAGTGGGTTGCGTAACACATTTAAGGGCCAATCATAAGACCCATGAATCCAATACACATGTGCAGCATTTAAACTAATTAAGATGACTATAGAAATGTTTATATGAGCCAAAAAATCTGTCCTTTAACGCGATTAATGCAGAATTAGTTACACATATACTACATACATTATATGGGCCAAAGTATTGAGATACCTGAGCATTACACCAACATGGACTTTTACTACATTCTAAATGCATAGACATTAAAATGTAGCTGGTCCCCCTTTGCAATTATAACAGCTTCCACTCTTCTGGGAAGGCTTTCCACAAGATTGTGGAGTGTTTCTGTCCGAATTTTCTTGTTGTCTTTCTTTGTACCCCTTGGACAGCGAAGCCACTAATAAGGACTAACAAGTTACAAAAGCGGCCTGTTTAATTGCGCATTAGTGTGTTTAAAAGAATACTTGAAAGATGGTAATGGAACTCATTTTCTCATATAAAAATAAGTTAAATAGCAAATATGCTGTATATGTTCAATATGCAAATGCGCATGTTTAGATTCATCAGAATTGCAGGTGATTATTCCAGTTATTCTTTTCATTAATTTACTTATATGTCTGAGATTACCCACAATCCTTTGCGGATTACAAGCATTCCGTTTAGTAATTTCACAATTAGATACTTTGTGGCTGTTCTTAAATAGCAACTATATTTACATTTTTGTTACTCATAATATCACTTATACAAATATGACCATAAATATAAGAAGTTAATCAACATGTACAGGGTATAATGCAAAGTAGCCAATATACATACATACACATATACAGTAAATATATAATATTGGTCTGTCTTATATATGCCCATTAGAAAGGGGCAACAAGTCAATTAGAGTACTTGTTTGTTATAATTCATTATAGTAATGTAAAGGAAGTCCTTGATTAAATGTTCTGGCTGGGAGTACAAAGGATTTATTTTAGAAAGTTTAGATTCCCTTGTCTGTTGAAATAAATATTATATCAGCATCAATTTTGGCAGCAGCAAGAATGGAGGGTGGGTGTCCACGGCGGTTATTGTGGTTTATTAATGATCCTTTTCTTGAAAGATGTTCAGATGTTATATGGAAATCTAGGCTAAATATTTCAGTGTTAAAGCCAGGATGTAAATTGTACAAAAGCCACTTGGATATGTCCATTTTATTTTGTTTTAAAGCATTGCGAGTTCTTAATACTCATTTGTTAATTACAAAGAAGAATGTCTCTACAATTTAATTTATGTTTTTGTCAATTTTTCCTGGAAGGGCAGATCACTGTGAGATAATATGTGCTCACTCTCCTTCCAATTTCATTTCAATAGTTCTTTTGGTCATTGTGCCACAGTATGTGATGATTGAATAGCACATTTCATCAGGAGAAGGTGGAAATGAGATATTGGATCCCCGGGGACATAATACACATTATCATATTGCAATTGCAGTGAGCAATTCATACAAGTCATTATTTTCTTATGTTACATGTATCTGTTGTCTAGATGTATACTGTTATCTTGGAAGATCCGAAAGTTTAGGTAGAGATTCAGAGATATCATAGCCATCACACTTATTTGTATACAGGAATGCCCACTACAGGATAAATAGTCTAATTATTATTCCCAAAATTAGGAATCAGGCTTGGATAGGCGTTAATTGTAATTTAACAATATAGAGAGTCGCAGTGGCTTAGTATTAAAGCAAGAAAGGCAAAAGTTTCTAGAGAAAATAAATTATTATGAATTATTATTTAATAACAATGGTCCTTAAGCATTTCATTTATATTCATAGTTAATAGAATGTGAGTGAAAGTGGCCAAAGCACACATGAAAGTGGAGAATGCATGCTTGAACATGAATAGGGCTATCTCCATACCTGGGAACGTCCCATGGTAGGCTACCTTGAACTCTCCCTCTAATGAGTGTTACATCTAAAGGGCCATCTTGACACATTTTGTTGTGAACACTGTAGTAAATCCATAAGGTCTTGAAGAGCTTAAAAAAAATGGCTTTCAATTTTAGGTTCTCTGCAGCCCTACAGGTTAGAATTATTTGCTGCTGATCACCAGTAGATTTAAAGTGCTACAAACCTCAGTGGATTGTAATGGATCCTAAAGATATTTGTGGGGCAGAACTATTTTTCTAGGCTAATCTAGTTTCATTTCTAAATCAACAAGTGGGAAAACGATGCCAAAGTCAACGTTAACCCCGCTTGTTTGGGGGAGAGTTCTTGGTTTTCAGTTACCACGGCTTTTAAACACATTCTTCTGCTATTTGATTCTGGAGATATACTTCACAATCTGAATTCATTTTTTCCCTTTATGATTGTTTGGGTGTTTTATTTTCCTCTCCTTTCTGTTTCACTATGAGTCAATGCAGAAACCAACTGTGTAAGTTAATTTTGCTTTTCTTTGCTTAGATGTGTTTTTTATAATAGAACGATATCTGTGGGGAGTATAAAATCCATTTGAGTTCAAATCATTTCATTCTTAGTAATAACATTTCAAGATGTTATTGCTCGTGGTGGAATATTTATCACTTATAATGTGAATTATGTTTTTTTATGTTTGTATTTATTGAATTGCAAATTTATAAAGGGACTCTTACATGAGGAAAAAAGGCATACATTTGAGTACTGAAAGATTTTAGAATATTTAGAAAATATTAATATAAGAAAAATATTGTGGGGGTTTTTTCCCCTCTCAAGAATAATAATAAGCCTTAAGTTGTTTTACAAGTCCATTATTGTTTTGCCTGCAATTGATCAAGCCAGTTTATCCCTAAAATGTCTGGTTTGGTCATGTCTCATCAATAATAATGGTTCTTTTATAGAAAAAATCATTGAAAAATATACCTATACTCTGTATTGAATGATATGAGTGTAAAAGACTTCTAATTACAACTATTCTAGTATAGTGTGTAACATATATACTATGTTAACACTTGAGTATTCCCTGTGTTGTCTTTGAGTGGGATTATATAGACAAAATAGAATAGGCCCAATGTCTTCATCAAGCTGTTAGATGGAAGACAGTTTTGTGTACAGCAAATAATTGTTCTTGAATCATCCAGAACTTTTGCTGCCACCAATGATTTTGGCTTCAAAGAAGGATGGAAGTGTTGAAGAGAAGCAGTCTATGCATTGTGTTTTCTGAAGTCACCAGCATTCTGCATGCCTTACATATGTCTTTTACCAACCACCTAGCTGTAGTGAGGTATAGGCCTGGTGGACAAAGAGATATTAAACATGTCTAAGTCTTTAATATATTCATATTTATTATATGATTGGCAACTGTTTTGGAGAAAAAATGTAATATATACTACAGAACTTTTACCGAGCTGTCCAATGCAGGACTAATAATTACAACTCGAGAATAATATATATTGGGCTTGATATACTGCCCAGGTTCTTCAGTTTGAAGGATCTTGGGTAACAGTCTGGGTCTTTATGCAGTGTAAATTATTTTCTTACTCTCAAAGTCTCGATCAATAGGTGTATTACACTGGAGACTGAAAAAATGTTTTATTAATGTGATATTCCGCAATTAAATATCAATGGTAGTTCCACTCATTCTTATAAATATTATACTTTTTTTACTATTAACAAATAAAACCATTTTGCTCATGCTCCAAACAAGTGGCATGTGTTTTCCATCATGGACATTATTCTTTGCCTGTTAATGTATCAGGGGTACAGGACTTAGTAGTTGTGTCTAGTGGTTTCCTCTGTGTCTTGTTCTTGAAGTAAGTTGCCTGGTCATTGCAAATTGGCCAGCTTGAGCTTTTAAACAGTGATCCTAGGATTTACACACTAAGCTGCTAAAATGCAATTCTGAAATTATCCTCTGTTAAATTGTATCCCTGAGCTGAATATTAATCTACTAGCTGATAAATAAGCATGTCATGTTCCTGGTATTAAAAAAAGGACATTATATGAATAAACGAGATTGTGGAATCCTCACTGGTCATATTCAACATTCATTTTAAGATAAGACATGGCTATTGTCTGTAGTTGTCTAATTAAATGCTGTGATTAACTTGAACGTGTTTCAATGACTGCCACAAAAACAGAAATAGATTGATCTATCTAGTTTATGCCTCGAAAAAGTTGCCCCAAACCTAATTGGACTATTTTCCGTGAGACCAAAATTGTACACTTTTTGTGTTTCTATCTTGATAAAACAGTTTATATGTTATGTATACCGGTAGCTGCGTGTGTTGTTTCTTACACTGACCTTGTCTGTTAGAGAATTAATTCAAAGTGTTTTATAACATATTGATGTTTATACTTTGTATCCAAGTCAGGGTTTCAGTAATGGAGCTGTAGAGCTGGCAGAACTACTAACAATGATTTTCCATCTTAATGAGATACCTTATGGGACTTTGGCATCCCATGATAGCAGTGATTATATACTTTTTAATGGGTAATCACTGTCTTTTTTTGCAGTTGAACATTCAGGCCTAAAATTTCTGGAAATGTTTAGACATTAGTTTTATAAATTGATTAAACTGAATACTGTTTTGCAGGCAATATTGAAATTACGGTATATAGGACTTAAATTATATTTGTACATTTTTCAGTTACTTAAATTCTTTATATTGTGATATGGCATTTGCTATATAATTATAGCACATTTTGTGAACAGACACAGAATAGTAAAACCTTTTCACAAGAGCTAAGGAACTCATCCAACTCATGTGTGTTTAACGGGCAAGTAGAGTTTACAAGGCATATCACAGTGGGACTATGCGGAAAGTTTATTTAATGTATAGAACAGAATAAATAAATGAATGAATCAAAATCATTATATTGTATCAAAAATGTTTCTGCAAAACATTAAATAGGGGTTATTTAATCTCACCTTAAGTGATGCCATTTGTGTTAAAAGAACTCAGGCTTTGGTAGAATAAAAAAAAAGTCTTATTCACACCTAATTTATTGTATTGTCAGGCTGCTAATTTAATGTATTTCCTAGTTAAATGTCATGTACCTAATAAAGCCCCTGAGAAGTGAAAAGGTGTTGGGAAAGTGTCACAATCATTCAACAGAGTTATTTAGCATAAATGTTGCAAATGAATGACTCACGGTGCAATGAAACAGTATAAAACTAAAATATCACATTATGTCTGCAGACTTGTGCTAAAAACTGGCTTGCGCATCAGACCAAGTGGCCCTTAGCTGACATTATTTGTATGTTTCCTGTAAACTGTTTATCTACGATCTGAGGATTAAAGCAAGGTTAGGACAGTCTTCTGCGTAATTGTGTTTAATGCGTCAGCTCTTCTAAATAAGCATCCTGATGGGAACATTAAGCTAACTGTGCAAGGTGGGAGCATAACCGAAAACAGGTTCTTCATTCTGTAGCTGAAAACAGCTCCCAAAATGGACCCAATTCCACATGTTTACAAAAACAATTCAAGCAAAACCAAATGTGCTTAAAATCACCAAAATATGTGTTCTGTTTTATAAGTTGTTATAGGGGATTTTTATTGTAATTATCATTATTTAGCAGCTAAAAATATTACTACAATGTGCAATTATTGCATGTTCTGTTAGTAAACAAATGGATTCTGTTTAGTTTTAAAATACCACAAGTCTCATCGTCCTCTAGCTATGGTATCCAAAAACATAGAGTTATCCAAGTGTTGCCTAGCCCTACACTAGCAGTCTAAAAATGAACATACCTGGAGCTCTCCCTTTTCAGGGGGCAAGGCTACCACCGGGCACACTTTAGTAGGTGGAAGGAATAGACATATCCAAGCACCACTCACCTGCCTGGCTTCCCTTCAAAGGCAATATAACTAAGAGGGTGTTGAGTGTGAGAAGATGTCTTTTGGGTGCCTTGGTGTTGGGCCTAGTAGATGGAAGTAAGGTGGAATGTAACTCCTTTGGTGCAGACGTTCAGCCCAGATATACACTGAAGCAGAAAACTATCCATGCTTTTAAATTGTAAAAATAATTGAATGGGCCCTGTATGGGGCACGGGTGAAAACAAGCAGTTCATGAGCGTAGATGGGTTAGCATGCAGGGAACAGCATGTTGTGAGAGGAAAGTACCTTTCCCATTTACCTTTTGTGGTATAGAGAATGTGGCCTGCAAATTTCACCAACCCTGCTGCCTCATCGGTTTACCAAATTAAAGTCCTTGGATGTTTCCAGCATATGACATACACAAGATGCAGAGCAATTGTAACCTCTAGAAATACAGCCCTAGGCCTAGTTTAATCACCTTTAGCGATGCCAGCTCTTACAGTGAATTCAAAATGGCCGTACTAGAGTATGTTTCATAAGTATTATAAAACATCCAAAAATGATACAATCTGCTATATTTTTTAAGAAAGGCATTGGACCTTTGTTCATTTTCACAGTACTTGATAAAAGGCACCTTTGCGTTATTCATAAACAAATTTATTTATGTATTAATAAATCTACAGATTTTCTAAACCAGTTGAAAGTTATTCATCAGAGACTTTCACTATACAATTCAGCAAAGAGAAATCAAGCGAAAAGATGAATAGTTATGTGATGCTATTTAAACATTTATTCTACTTTGTCAGATAACAGCTGCCTGCAGCACAAACATCCATTTGTTTGCTGCTGCCGAAAGATGAAAAATACATTTATTTTAAATAAGCAATAAGAAACAGGCACACTAACACATTTTTACTAACATTTCGAAAACAAAATGTTGCCACAAGTTGTAAGATTGTTGAGATTTAGAACGGAGATAGGAATATCTGGAACGGCATAGGCCATAACAAAGGACACTTTATTGTGGATGTTTAAGTTGAAGGAGAAAATGAGTGCTGTGCGTATTTTCCAAATAATAAACAATAGAAATGTTAACTGCGTATAAAAACGTTGCACAATTTTCTGGACTTTTCAAAAAGTTGAGTGTCAGGACTCGGGTGATCAGGTCGGGTAGGAGCCCATGCGCAAGGGGATACTTGGGGTTCAATCTGTAACCCACGGTGCATGATTATGCAGACAGACACCACAAACAGAAATCCAGGTAATGCAGTGTATTTTATGTATATAACAGGACCGGCAAATAAGGGTAATACAGTCTAAGCAAAAACATATGGCAAAATAAAATACCAGTAATAAGTCTTTTGGCAGGGAGCCCGCTTAGAAGGACACGACAGACAGAGAGCCCGCTTGGAGGGGCACAAAAGCAGGGAGTCCGCTTGGAAGGACACAATAGCAGGGAACCAGGAACGGTGCAGGTGCAGGTGCAGGTGCAGGTGCAGG